>CABFOW010000637.1:180536-199620 GCA_902141385.1 Timema californicum
TTTATAGGTTGTCTAAAGCTCCGTGATCGAGCGCCTATCATCACTGTACGGAAAATATACCGTTTAATCAGCTGTCTATAGCCCCGTGTTCGAGCACTAATTAAATCGGTATATTAATAAAATTGAAGAAAGAACTGTTGATGGCTGTTTATTCACACACGGTTTATTTAAATGACACCTTTTAATTACGTATACATATTCCAATTGAGTAGTTTATATCACTGCACACTTGTAATATTAATGTAAGTTATTTTATACTGTGTTAGGCTGACTGCGTTGCGCGTGGGCGGGATCTCGCTGGAGATGTTTGGATCCCGGAGATGCCTTAAACATACGCACAATGGTTTATATATGACATACCCCTTGTATTTTTCTCCCCTCATCAACAGTGTAAAAACCAACTAATAGAAAGAGCCCTGGCGACAGGTTTTGTCAAGGCTAGCTTCTTATTGGTATAGGGAATATGCGTCTTCTGCCTAATACTATGAAGTTGTTCCTTTTAACAGGAACAACGTAGTTGTTCTTTTAATAGGAAAGATGGTATAAAAATATATTTTAGTGGTGAAATCCTTTTCACATTGTTTCTGAGAAGCGCGTGTTTCTTCATGAACATATATTACTTTAAAGAAAAATTACCTTCATCCATGACCTTTTACATAATTTATAGTAATCCAAACCAATATCATTACACCTTGTCCACCCACCACCCTCTACTGGGTGCACTAATGATTTATATATACCTTTTAGATAAGTAAAGTCTATAACTATGTTTTACGAAATATCGAAAGTGAGAATAACTTAATGGGACGGTCGTATTTGATGATAATTTCATATTGTAAGTTAATTAAAGTAATTATGATTTTCGGATGCTAAGCTTCATACGATAACCTAAATCACTCCAATACGCTTGGTTGAAATATCTACGGGGTCAAAATTTAGTTTTCAAACATTGTAAACTAAAACTAAATTTGAATAATTTGAATTTAATTAGACGTTAATCCTGTCCCAGAGGTTAATGATCTTACTTGTATATTAGGTATCTAAAAAAATCAGTTAGATGGTTTATTTAATTTAATCAAAATATTGTTATTTATTTTACAACTTCTTCAGACAAATAGGACTGTTAGAAAATGATATAGTGGGGGGGGGGAGTGAGCTTCGAATCACTCGTAGTTCCGTCAGGGATACGAACCATAATGGTACTCCCACAACTATCGATATCTGAAGCTCAACCTGTTCTAGAGCGTTGTCGAGACTGTTAGGTATGTGTTTTTTTTATATTAAAGTTTGATAGAACATGTAGTGCCGATAGACAACAAACATGGCAGCCCTCACCCAGTTTAACAAGTAGCCTCGTGACGTCAAAGCACGCACAAACCAGAGTCAATTACAATGTAGCTCGGAGTGTTTGTGTATCTGCTGACAATCTTCCTCTGCAAGTGCTCGTGTTTACTGTCCAATTTCCAAAGAAATAGCCTTCTCTAAAAGCTAGAAATTTAATTATATCTATTTCAATGTAATCATAAGTTAAGTCATATGACCTGCAGCCGTCAATTTTTATGGATAATATCAATACCTATAACATAATATTAATATATAGTAGAAATAATATCAATGCTGGCTGCAACAAAAATGTTTGTATTTTCTAAAAGCCTTTCAATACAAATTTGACTTCTATTATCTTTCTCGCTGTAACTCGGTGAGGTGGGGGGGGAAACAAATCTCACAAGATACAACTGAACAGCAAGCAAGGAGTTTATTTACATCTCAAACACCGATCAGTTCGTGATTCGTGAACAGTAGGTTAAAAAAAAGAAGCATTTTGAAGTCATCTTTTGTTGGCTACTTGCCAAAGTGTCATAATTCATGAACCATATGTTGTTTTTTTCGTTTTTTTTAAGCAATACGTTTTACTCTCGTTCGAAATGTACGCATAAGTAGGCCTACTAATTACGCTAGTGTGTTAGGTATTAGGTAGGTTGAATTTTGAGGTGCACCCGCATTTGCGTAGGGGAGAGTGAAAAAACCTTTAGGAAAAAAAACCTTCAGTACACATTACAGTGATTTGAACACCAATCTTCCCATCTTCGGTAGTCTAGTCTATTGTGAAAGTGACCCCTTAGACCATGCAGCCACCAAAGCAGGTCATGTGTTTCTTGATAGAGGATCATAACCCCATGATAGGCCGATGCCCAATTCATATTTTCCAATTTTCTTACGAATGAACAAATAGAACGACTATAAAAATCCAGTAGATATATTTTCACGCAGTAATACGTCAAGTCATGCTATCTGCAGCTGTTATTGTTTATAGATAATATTAATAACTATAAAATAATAGTAATAATATAGTAATTTGTTATCATTTATCAATATTGACCGTAAAATATGTTTGTACATAGTAAAAGGTGCTCCAAATGTCCATTATAAATAAAATCAAGGTATAGAAGAATGTTCTAATGCTTCCAGGAGGGAAGTATGAAAAATTAAATGATGTCCTAGGACGATGTACCCGACACCCAGGGCTCAATACAGAACAGGAGAATTGATAGTGGTTTTTCCCACAACCTCCTTCTCCCATCATTTGAAATAGTGACTAAAAAATCTTGGGGTGTAAATGTTAAGGTAAAGCTTTATTCATGGAACGCTTTTGCATGTGCATATTTTTCTTATAACTTTGCACTAATGGTATTGTAAAATATAAATGCTGGCAGCATAAAAGGTTCATATTTTTCTAAAAGTTTCTTCCTGTCACACATTCCGTTCGCCGGAAAAATTTGGACTATTCTATTTGTCACACAAAGGACGTTTCTCTCTTCCTGGTAGTCAGTTGCTCCGCGCTACAAATACCGCGATGTCCACACGCCTATTTTAATTTCCTCCTCCCCTCGCATACGATACAAAGATTTCTCAGCTACGACAACGGTAATTAGAATTGACGGTTGTACTAATGGAGATAAACATTGAGACAACGAGATGATAGATCAGAACCAGAAGCAAGAGGGGAAAAGGGGTAACATGGCCCCTGGAACTTCAAATATTATCAACTTATGAACTACTTGTAGCTTAGCCCTGTAACAACCAACATTATCAACTTATAAACTACTTGTAGCTTAGCCCTGGAACATCCAACATTATCAACTTATGAACTACTTGTAGCTTAGCCCTGGAACTTCAAATATTATCAACGTATGAACTACTTTTAGCTTAGCCCTGGAACATCCAACATTATCAACTTATGAACTACTTGTAGCTTAGCCCTGGAACAACCAACATTATCAATTTATGAACTACTTGTAGCTTAGCCCTGAAACAACCAACATTATCAATTTATGAACTACTTGTAGCTTAGCCCTGGAACAACCAACATTATCAACTTATGAACTACTTGTAGCTTAGCCCTGGAACATCCAACATTATCAACTTATGAACTACTTGTAGCTTAGCCCTGGAACTTCAAATATTATCAACGTATAAACTACTTTTAGTTTAGCCCTGGAACATCCAACATTATCAACTTATTAACTACTTGTAGCTTAGCCCCTTAAACTTCAAATATTATCAACTTATGAACCACTTGTAGCTTAACCCTGGAACATCCAACATTAGCAGATTTAGAACCACAGGTTGATTTGTCCTTTGATTATTAAACCATATTTAGTTCCGAGCGGTAGCACTTGAAATTTCATTTTTAATTATTTGTGAAGACTTGATTGAAACCAAGATGCTATGTGATGTAGTTAGCTACTAACCAACCCTAACAACTGTGGAGTTGCTATGTCTTTAATAAATAATAATAATCGATAGCTACATACATTAAAAATAGATGTTTGTTATGAGTTCATTACAAACTAGTATATAAGGGTGTCGGCAGCAGGCAAACTAAACTTGAATAATTAGGATACATCTTAAAATTTTTAATATAAGCTGAAAAACGCAACTCACTCATTCCATTCTTTTAATTCATGAAAGGCTTTAAAAAAATATTCAGACAAAAAATAATAATCAAAAATCCTGTTTGCTTGGTTTTGTACCGTGGTCTATACTTTAAGTATGCAAAGTATCAGGTTTCTATGTCCTTTAGGATTGGGGACTTCTCAGTGGCGTGGAAGGACGCACATATTAGGAAGTTGTGTATTTAAGTTCTCTGGGTTTTGCGATTTTTCAAATGTACATAGGAACTGGTGGATTTAAAAAAAAAATAGCCAAAAATCTGGCTGCATTAGGTTATGTTTCGTGGCCTATACTTTAAGTGGGCAAAGATTAAGCTTTCTAGGTCATCTAGGGGCTTATAGAAGGCGTGTAAAGACACAGAGACACAAACACACATTAGGAAATTATAAATAGAAACTTGACTTCGTAAATAATAAAATCTTTCATCATTTTAAGCTGATATCAATTTTGGCATGATTTCGCCTGTTGGTTTCGATGTGCGTCACTTTTTAGCGTTTATCTTAGCCATGTTCACAGACAAATAATAGAAACAACCTCTCAACCTTACGAGGGGTTCACTGCGCTCCTTTAGCCAGCTTGGGTCCTTCAACACTGGGCTTCGATAGTGTCAGTGCTGGGTGATAATAGGACTGAACGTAGCGATCCTAGTGGTGAAGGACGCAAGCTGGCAAAAGGAGCACAACAATTTTAACCTGGAGGTTGAGTGTCTGGGTATATTATTTGTCTGTGGCCATGTTCAATAAACACGCCAAATTAATACAATCTTTAGGAAAGTTTTATATCGCAAAAACTGCAGTACTCATTAGACATAATATATTATCTTAAAATATTATATTTTCAGCAGTGTTGCGTTGTTAAATGCCTAAATATTTAATTTAAAGCCAGTAAAACGAGCGAAACTCATCCATTCATGAAGTATATTGTAACATTTGTAAAAAATCAATCACAACAGTGATAATAGTAGAATATTTTCTCAAGCTCCAAACGATCATTAGAAGTAAAAAAGAGAAGATAAAAATATTAGATCAAGGGATCAATGTCACTCACTTGGAACTCTTTGGCTTGGTTTACTTGGGTGAGTCATTAGTTTGGTAATCAGACCCCACCTCGGCCGGGAGGACATTATCGTGTTCTACTCAGTGATGTTTCAACTATCTGAACAGTTAAGACATTAGTTTTCATCTATAATTTTGCAATGCTCAATTCGGTTGAATTAATATAATGAACGAAGAGTGATAGACTAAAAAAACACCTAATAGCGACATTGTTTACTACAAAATGAGATAAAAATAAACTATCGTGTTATAAAAGAACAGTTTTATATACGATTAAAAATGATGTAATTTTACCACTTTTAAAAGCTGGTATATTAAAAATTATTTGTCTTTAACATATTATAAATATTTCATTGTGTACAACCTATATTAATATCTGGTTATAAAATATTTCAACCCAATTCATTAATTACTTTGGCTTAACAAAGACACGGGAACAACAAAAATATCGAGTTTAAACCCTTATAGCACGGGAACTATGATGATTTGAAATCAATGAATCAGTATTAAAGGTTATAATAACTATACATTTGTTAAAATAGTGCAATAAAATTGTGTTGGTCAAATGACCTTAAATGATGCAACCTTAAGGTAACAAAACGAAAATAAATTTCCAAGAAAGGGACTAGAGTAGAGGAAATAAAACCACCACGTCTTCTCAGATCAGAGTCTAAACGCTGTGTTCATTTTTATTTTTCTGGCGACGGGACGACTCCCCTCACCCCTGAGAGTGACGTAACCCGTTACCGCCGGCTCAGTCCCGGGTCTCTCTATTAAATTATTTGAGTTCCAATGAGTCAGCTTATTAGGACAATCAACATGCCTGCATACTGAGGAACAAGGGAAATAATGATGTCACGTGGCTTAGAGGACGTTCTACCCAGTTTATATCCGGCGGGCGGTAAGAAACAAAATACTGCCCAGCACTACCAACTTTACGATCTGAATATTAGTTGTACTATAATATTACAACTTTACGATACAATGTGGAATATTATGCTGAAAGCAATATCCTTAGGTCCTGGCATAAAGTAATAAATAGAATGACAATAATTCATTGTTAAAATAAACCTATTGCTAATTGTTGTAACGGTTTTGTAGGTATACTTTAGATTTTAGAACATACATTTAAAATATTGATAATAATACCCCCATTCCCCTCTCTAAGAAATACTTTGGTTTGGATACCGGTGGGGATGAAATTAATTTTTAATGTAATAAGATTTATTTTGAATGTCATCTAATTGAGAACATACACGCTAGTATCGCCACGTGATAACTAAACACTCGTTTTTGTTTGTTTTTCAATATATTGTGATCCTTGAAACAAAAGTGATTTTCTGCCGGGAAATATTGAGACTCGAGAGTTGGCAACGCTGATATTGCCGTACAGAGGTACAACATAAACAGTCCTCACCATAGTTTGCTTGCCATTCGATGAACCATTTAGAGCAAATAAAAATTTAGTATGGACTAGTCAACAATGATTTTAAAAAAATCGCTAAACTCGTATTTATCTGATAGAAGTTAAAATCTTTTAAACGTGACACTTTTAGAAGTCATGATTTGGCGTGTGAAAAAACAGTAAAGTCTATACCTGTGGTGATTTGACTTCAGGGGAATTTGTGGAGAGGAAATATCACAGAAAGGGGTTGTACACCAAGTTATTTAGCGATTTGAGACCTAAATTGAAATCTACCCATCGCAATCAAAAGCAAGTTAGTTTAATTTCAAAATCAATGGAAAATCTAGTTGTACGTTGTATACAAAATATGTATTGATTTTAAATTTATTTTAGAATTTCGGAAGATATTTAGAATTATGTTAAGCCTAAAACCAAAATTTATGTAGACTACTTGCATTCAATATTACCTTAAAATAATCTAAGAATTATTTTAGAAGTTAGCTTAGCATTTTTATAATTATTATTATTATAAAAATCTATTCTTTTTTTTAAGAATTCATATCGATTAAAATGTATTTTGTTCAATTTAATGCCAGCATACCGAATATTAAAAACTTTAAGAGATTATTTCAAAGGGAAAATATTGTGGATGGTGGGAGAGAGGAATGGTGGTGGTGGTGGTGGTGGTAGTGGTATGGGAGGGAGAGGGGGATTCAGAAGCATTTTCAACTAACTTAATCAAGAATTAAACTCTTAACTAGTCAGACTCTTGGTGTAAATGAGTGTTTGTAATAAGCGTGCAATTGTATGCTCATGTATTAAACCTCTTACACAGCTTATATCAAAGAAATTAAGAAATTTATAGTAAATAAGTTATTCTATGCTATGTTTATTACTACTTTGATTTAATTAATGTATACAAGATTAATTTTAACTCAAAATTTACAATACTACAGTTAATGAGAAATTATTTTATTCTCATGAAGTGTTATGAAAGGCCCTTAATTTTGTCAGATCGTTTCACACTTGAAATATTTTTTTTCAGTTCTAATTAAGTTATAAAGTGGTTTTAATTCAATTTTAAGCGTAAGCCCAATAGAAGGATAATTAGTATCTATATTTTTTACGACTATGTCAACATGTATACACTTTTGTTGTCTTTCGATCAGTTTTTTCCCCTTCATTTATGTTTGACGATTCATAAATACTATAGCTAAAAAACGCATCGATAGGCATGCATACTAAATGTCTGGTCTGATTTGATGGTGGCGGGGAGGTCAGGGTTCATCTAGCAGCAGGGTGAACTGATATGTTTTTTCAATATGGTTTCCCTTCACGCAAATATGGCTACATTTTCTCTAAACCACCTTGATGTACCACTCACGTAGTGAAATACGGGTGGACTAGATGGGTGCAATTTTTTATTCATCCAGAAATATCTCCGTAGTTTCTGTTCCATGTTTAAACTAAGATAAAGTAAATAAATGAAAGAAACTTGTATCACTCATATATTTGATCTATTACATTTTCGGATGACTAAATGACAATGTGTCTTCAACGTAAAAAGATTAAATATAAGTTAATGGTTATGAAATATTTTTCAAATAAATGATTGTATCTTGGGTGACTAACGTCCACTTTTTGAACTCCATCACCATACAAAACGCTCACGCCCTTGAAAGATTTTTCATTTTATAATTACCTTTTTAGAGAAGCCCCAATTCCCCAAATTATATTTTTTGTGTGGTCAATATTTAAACTTTTTTTTCCATATTATTAATATTATTTTATATATAATGATATTTTTAATCAAAAGTGATAGCTGCACGTCACATGACAACGTGTGGATGTATGAGATTTGTTTCGGTAACTTTTGTGTCAGAAAATGTTTCTTCGAATCAGAATCGGACCGTATATAAGTAAGTACACATGCGACTTAGTGATCTAAAGTGTCGGACTCATTCACAGGTGAATATGTTCGAGAAAGGTAGAGTTTTTGCGACAAAGAGGAATACGCTAAGTCCTAAGGCACTATGGGTTCAGTGCTGGAGATATTTTTCTCTTTGTTCAGTAAAGCTATAGAGCATGTTTTGGTTGTATGTGGCTCACGGAACAAACACAATGCATTTGTTTTGTAACAACATATTTTGGGATCCAAATACTTTGGCTAAGCTCTTTAACATTTTACAAGCAGCACAGGCCTAACAGAGTGAAAGATTGGTAGCCGACAGTTCGGATCCAATAGACTATTCAAAAAATTAAATCAGCGTAAAATTCGTGTAATGGAATAACATTATATTGCTTCCAAAATTGTTCCTGTAACTACTGTATGTGAAAATATCTCAGAGATTATTAACTTAAAAAGTGCCCCCTTGTTATCAAGAACTAATGTGATGAGCGTTCCTGTGTGTGTGTCTTTTAACATTTAATAAAATGGGATTAAATTGTTAAATGATAGATCTTAACCCAATTTGGAGTCTACAAAGAAAATCACCAGAATGCATTTGAATTTGCTCGTTTGTCTTTCTTCTGTATAGCTCGATCGTGGGATCAAGCCATGGACTTTTTTTTTTACAGCACAACAATTTAGGACCAGAATTATCCAAAATAAAAAATAATAACTATTGTGGGTACACTAGGTGATGTATATGTTAGTTATGTTACACTTTACACACTTAACATGACATTATTCGAGATATAGTAGAAATACTTGATGTTTTTGAAACGGGTTTTTATGACATGAGAAAATTGTGAAAATTATAATAGGCCCAAGCCATTTAATTTAATTTTCTAAATTGTTGATTTCGGATGACCCTATCATTCCTCACTATGAATTAATTATTCTGCTAATAGTGTTGAGGCCAGAGTACTTACTCTTCCACACTCACTGAAATGTAACTTAATGATTTACATCGGCTTTTGAGATGAAATCATCGAATATATTGGACATTTAATGATTTTTCGACAATTATGAAATCTGCACCTGTGGACAAGTTGTCTAAATGTCAAGCCCACTTAGTATGGTTTGCTGCTGACAAAGAGGTCGGGGTTCAGATCTCGATAGGATGTATTGAAGATGTTTAAGAAAAATTGTTTCGCACTCTACTTCCACGCAAATTAGAGTATATTTACTTTAAATTACGCCTTCTTCCTAATCACACTAGCGTAATTAATACGTACATGCTTACAGACCTAAGAGGTAGGGACAATGGACTGCAGGAACAAAATATAGATCATATAATTTACCCATCCTGTCCAAAATTTAGACTGGATGTACCACGCGTTGTCGAAAATAATTTATAAATTGATATATTAAAACGTTTGAGAGCTTCTTACGGTGCCTAGTAGTTTCAAAATTCATTTAAATGTGGTAACATAGGACGTACATTCCAACATAAATAAAATCATGGTAGTTCAATATTGTGTTTTTGAACAAAAGAATTGCTAAAAACAATATTTAAAAAAAATTATACAAATGTATGCTAGCTTGGATTTGTATAATATAGCTGAGACATACATTACACGTGTGTATACCGATATGGGTTACAAATATCTTAATCAAAACCTATTGTGTGTATATAATTTGTGCTCAACATGGAATATTGAGATTATCATATTAAATTCAATTTGAAAAATAATTGTCTTTTCACTCTCCTGATAACCTATTTCTTTTGGGTACCTTCAAACCTATCCTTGAACGATTAACTAATTAGATTACGCTTCGTGAAATCAAATATTATCTCATTAACAACATCAAACAAATAAGACACACAAAGTTTATATTATCGTCAGTTTCAAACTCACCTCTAAAGATTGTGCAGTCCTACAACGGATGTTAGCGGCCGATGCACAGCTAAAATCCCGAGGAAGAAAAATGGTATCCATATAAACACGTATTTCACAATATTTATCCCAAAAACTGTGTACTCATTTTTTTTCTTCTTCTTGATAAGGTTTCTTCTACAAACTCACATTGAAACTTTATTCACCCGATACGGCGAACTATTTACCTCACACTCACTAGTATTATTAGACGCATAATAGGGTACAATATCACTTCCTGAAACATTTCGACAGAAAAATGACGTGTTACAATGTTTACTGTAATAGCTCCTTCAAGGATAGTCTTTCCTTACTAACCAACACCATTTTGTTTCATAATTTCCAATGGGTTTTTAAATGCACTGGTTAAATATATCACTGGGCCTTACATAGGCCATTGAAATCTATAAAAAGCGTTAAATTGTATATTTCAACACTTTAATAATAATATATTTGTAAGAATCAGACACAACACTATGATAAAAATATTAAACTCATAGTAGTTTATACTTCAGAATTAATGTAATTTGTAATCTTAAGATAACTCTAGCTCTAAATGGCTATAAGACCTACCATAGAGATTGGTTAATTTACTGTACAATTAGGGTAAATTAATTACTTTAATGTCAAGAATTCAGATGATGAACTTGTGTCCCTAATTGATCTATAAACTAATTCAACATAAAAACATAAAATTAGGGCCTATATTGTTATAGTGATCTATTACAAATATGTCAACAATGGCTATAATATAAATATACTAAATCTATTGTAACGATGTTTTTGTGTTGTTTTGTAGAGATCAACTTAGTTTTTTAAATATTGTTCTTACAGTAAAATCTGCTCAAAATAATATTTTGTTTATGGTTTAATAATTTATGTATACATGTTTGTATATTCTATAAACATTTCAGGGACTTTTTAGTAAAGAATAAATACTATGGCTAGTTTAGTTATAGTTAAATTTAGATGACAAATAATTGAGTAGTGAAAATTAAGTATTTTGTTTCAACTTAAAATAATGTGTGGTAAATTTTTAAAGAGCATAATTTACTAAAGAAACTCTAAATTTTATACGGCGTATAAAATGGGATGAACGGGTTTGGCGAGGTTTCAAATTTTAATAAAATGTGACAAACTACAAAACGAGAAGCGATCAAGAAATTGTATACATCACTTAAAAAAAGAACACGGGAAAATAATTAATTTAAAAAAATCAACCTCCAAGAAAACCAGTAAATTTGAAAGCAAATCACCTAGTCCTCGTAGGTGTGGGCAAACCCCAAGAAAACGAAGCTCCTGCTTGGTTGGCCATTAATATGTTGTAGATGTTGCGCGCCCGGGTCGTAATAAAAACCCAACCAAACTAATCAAGGAATCAAGGGGGGAACGCTACGTAATGAAGCTATTCGGGTATGTTGCTACCAGTTTTATTTTTTATTTTTATGTCTTGTTACTTCTACATAGAGACCTCAAGACTGGTCCTCCTAAGATGTGTGGCATCACATATATTTTCTTCTCTTGACCACTTACAAGAGACTCAACAATATAAAACGATAGTAAAATAGCTAATTAGCTGTGCTAATTTGCATTGACGGTTTTAATCTTGGGAGATACAATTTAAAAAAACTGGGTTTAGGATTGTATCTTTCTTTTCAAATGAACATGTCAATAAAACAAAATGATTTACCAATAAAAGACGAAAGACCTACCAAAGAAAAAAATAATTATATTCATGAAAATTATACATGAGCACTATTTTGTTTTGATATGTCCAAGTATCCAAGCGTTCAAAGAGAGGTGTTGGGTTGGATATTATCTTAGATCCCGGGAGTTAGATAAAACCATTATTGCTTAAATATACCAAAAGTAACATGTTTGCCTTCGAGGTTAATTTAATATGTTAAATTGTATGCTGACATTAAACTGTATTTTAAAAAAATGGATGATTTAACATAATATATAATCTATCAATAACTGCAGTCATAGCTTTTTATAAATAATTTTAAAATTGACAATATCATATTGGATATAATATTTAGGATTCATTTAAGGTGCAATGCGGGTGAGTTTGATTTTTATTAAATAAAAGATTTAAAAAATGAGTTTAGTAATTGGGATTTATCTTTAATCGCTTATTAAAATATGTTCAATGTGAAGAGGCTGTAGAGTAACCACGGTATTATCCCAATAAACGCTAAGAAATATATTAAATCTGCAAAAAATGAAAATACATTGCTATTTATTTTTGTTGGAAATTATTTTAATTTATATATTGATTTATTTGTTAATTTAGAATGTCCGAAAATCTAGTTTGATAAAACTACTTTCGAATGAGAGTATCTTATTTAGAAGTGATTGGAGCGAGACTATTCCAACTTCTAAGTTCACGTTGAAGACTTATTAGAATTGAGATGGTGAGAATTAGTGTAACTAATAAAAAAAAATGTGGTCTACTGTTATAATACCGTACTGTAATAAAATTGACAGGATCAACAAAAGTATACTGAGTTTAAAGTGAGTTATCATAAAACAAGTCATTTATTTAGTACTGCTATATAAAATTACATTCCTTGTGGCTTGAATAAATTTTAAGTGATAAAGTTAATTGCAAACTTATTATAATTAACCATCTATTTAGCTAAAACATTTTTTTTAAACATCACATATTAGGTATGGACTACACAGAAGGCAATTTAGTTTATGCTAGTTAATATAAGACTTTCTGTGGACAAAAAATAATATTTCTTTAAATAATTTTCTGTAAATAGCATGTCGGTATAAAATTAATCTTTGCGCATTGTAATTTAACACAATTACTATTAATTAAATGCGTTCATCGTTGGGAAAAAAAACCTTATTATATGTGTCGTGCTACCTTTGTGAAACGACAAAACTTCAACGCCCAACATGTTAAGAAAAAGCAGTTTTACTACGAAGAAAAAATATAAATCCGTTTCACAAAATAAACTAAATCGGGAAATATTTTTAATATAAGTATTAATGTTATTATTTTATTTATTATATTATTTTTTATTATAATAGTATTGTATTTACGCCATGAAGTTGGATTTTATAATACTTAGCTAATATGGTTACTAATTTTTACGCCTAATAATACCTAAAATAAAGAAATGCCATTAATTTAGCGTGTAAACAGACGTTCATTTGGTTAAATTTTCATAAACATTTATTAAATTACACATCGCGCTTTTTTTTACTTTTTTTTGTTGTAATACAGTACGACCAAAATAATAGAAATGGCCAATGTAGGGATACTAATTTTTATTTAAAAGATTTTGTATATTTATCACACTAAACCAAAATAAAGAATCAGTTAAAATTATTAATAATATTGATTTGGATTTTTTTTAAAACTTCTTCGGATAATAAATATTACGTTCCCACTAAATCATTGATATGAGACAGGAAAAAAGTGATAGTCAATTAGCTGTACTCACAAAGATGCGAAATATATACTAATTTGTCAGAAAAAATTAAATATAAAAAGTCAATGACATGAAGTCAACTCGAAAAGTCCATCAATAGTCGACATTTTCATTATTTCATGCTAAAACTTCTTGATTTATTGCACCAACAAAATCACGATCCCTCACCAATATAATACCACAAAACACAAGCTTACACAAAGAAAGAACACTCGATTGACCACTGTTTTACATTTGAATGTCAGAGACAATAGTAACAAAGATATCAACTTCAACCCGCACTTTTTTTTCGCACAAAGAAAGAGCACTTTCTTTCCAACTCGCATGGGAGTGTTGTAATGTAGATGTTGTTGCAAATGTTATGTTTCCCTGATACGAACACACGGTCGGGCGGCGGTGCCCCTCACACACACTGGATCAGACTGAACCCGGGCGAGTCGAAGAGCCTCTCTATCCTTACTAAGTTAACTTTTCCCCACGACTCAAGAAAGAAGGAGGGACCACCCAAGACGACCACCAATCCTCGAAGACGTTGGCTCATGGCTCATGCCAAACCAAATGGAAATGTCTTCTTCATACTCTCCTCGTCTCTACAACTACATCTAACGAGAAAGAGACTTAGAAGAGAGAGGGTATAAAAACGAGAGGGGGGGAGGAGGGACGAATAAAAAATATATACAAGGCAAGTACGGTATATAAAAGAAAATAAGCAAAGGAAAACTAAACAATAACGACCAAGGCTTGACATGACGTCATTGTTGTCTATTGCCGGTTCCGATACGATATTAAATTGGAAAATTTTAACGGGGAAACGTAATTTATGTTCGATTTTGAATTAAATAAACTAAAAACAACTGTATGTTAGGTGCTTATTATTAAAACATTTTTTTAGGATAAGACAATCACATAAAAATTAATATTTTGGATAATACAAAAATAGTGATTTCTGAAAAAAAAAACTAATGCATAAAGTAATAGCTAACAGTGTAATATGTAACCCCACGCCTAACAACGTGACAAATGGCTGATTAAATTATAAATTAGATTGAATAGAAGACAAGATAATAACATCATTTTGATCTCCAATTATGATGCTATGCAAGATATGGGGAACAAACAAATACATTATTACATAGTTATGAAATAATTAATTATTCCGGTATCTTCACATTATCACAATTCAAGGGATTGTAACAAGATCCACGAGCAGGTATTGATAACAAAGCTAAATATGATACAAACATATCTTTAGCTGAGGATTTGTATTTATTAATTAAACCATCATATAAGATGGATATATACGTGTTTTCCTCTAAGCTATTTAATTATGCCTTGTTGTAGCTTTGTGCAAAATAGATATAAGCACAAAATGTACTCCCAAAAATGAGAATTAATGTCAATGTGAATATATGTATTTTTTTAATGCAATAGGTGCCTAGGACTATTGAAAGTTCTAATTAAAGTGTTGGTATAGCTTAGTGGTGTATATGTAAGTCAGTACAATGGCGTACCCAGGATTATGTTTTGAGAGGGAAGGGCTATTTTAAATTGTACTTGAGGGAGAAATTACAAATTAAAAAAATAACGAAAACTAAGTTAGAAGACACTATAGAATCAATTTATTAGCTAGACGAGAGTTTTTAGCGACACACACCTTTTGCTAAATTAAACAAACTAACAATAACAGATCAACAAATTTGTAGTTTCGGCTAGGCCTATTTAAAAATAAATGGTTTCCGAGATAACCTTCCAAAATAATAACATAGAGATATGCCAGTGCTTTAGTAAAGATTTTATTCTCGTTCTTTCACTATCTTACTTTTTGGGTTGGGTGGAGGGCTTTAGCCCATTTATCCCCCTTCCCCCTGCGGTTGCGCCACTGTTTCAGTGCATATTAGTGATCTAATCGACATAATATAATCACCAATGCACTCAGTTCTACTGAGACAGAATTATTTTTAAAATAAAAAATAATGGTCTTACTTGGGTGTAGAAGTTGAAAAAGTTTACTTCGATCTGTTCGCTGATGTATGTATTGTATGAGAGTTTCAATTTTGTAAACGAGTTTCATGACTGTATGATCAATATGTTACCAATATTAAAATATTTTGACATAAATCAATAGCTAATCAAAGTGTTAGACTAAAACAATGATTACCTAAACAAATGTTTTAATATAATCTGTACCTGTCATATTCTTAGTAGCCTCTCAATCTATTTTCCCAAATTTGGAAATATGGGCAATAATAGCAACACAATATATATTTTTTTAATTATCAAAGAGAGCAAAGAGTAGCATTTGTTTGGTAAAAGTTCCAACAAAACCTATTTAAATTGTATTCTGAGTAGAGTTAATTTGGAAAATTAGATCGCTCTGCACCAGATTTAAAATATTTAATTCCAAAACCCGCTTTCATTTTTCTTACATCGATCTATATGCCCATGAAAGAGAGATGTTCAAGCTAATTATTTATCAAATGTTGTCAAACGTAACGTAACATTATTTGTAATTTGTGTTTAAGTTTGTACACCCTTGGTAAAGGATAACAGCCCAGGGATAGATAGATATAAATCGGAGCTACATACGTGTGGGCCAATATAAGGATCAGGTTTCGTCAAAGTCCTGCCATTAAATCAAAAACTATAAAGGATTGTTCCTCACACGGCCATTACATTAGTCTGTTTCTTATCTATATTAATAAAATTAGGAGTTGGTTTGTCTGTCTGTCTGTCTGGAGCATTGAGCTACATCTACCACAAGCAAAGGCCTGAAATTTAAAACTTAGTAGCCCTGGTACACAAACTTGTGCACCTCGAAACTGGAATTTTAAAATTTTGATAGGATTTTCTTCTTAGTTTATTAAAAACTGTGTCAGTAGAAATAAAACGAAAATATTTTTTCCCTGTCTGTTCTAAACAAAGAAAAGCGTTGTCCGGAGTAACAACGCAATCCATTGCGTAGTTACCCCGGGCAATGCCGGGTAGTTCTGCTTGTTAAATATAAAATGGCTAATCAAAATGTAGGATATCAGAAAGCTCCTTATCACGACCTGCGTTTAAAAACATGTGTTTGGTCATACGCTCATTATGTAAATTGACTTTCCTCAAGATCGTATTGTGTGTGGGAGTGAGGTAGCGGGAAGGGGGGCGATGCGCCGTTGATACTCGCTAATAGGCTGAGAGCACACCACATTCACTGGCCGGGATTCAAACGGACAATCAAGAGCACCAGAGGCAGACCCATGTATATTCCATTCGCGGTAGGAATTACTCTCTGAAAGGTCTTTTTTCCTACCAATATCCTACTATATAGTAGATTTATGGTAAGGGAAAAAGGCCTTTCAGAAGTCAATTCCTACGGTGAATGGAATAGGTGACAACCTTCCCTAACACTAGTTTTTGTCACCTCAAGTTTAGATTTTTTTTAAAAGCACCACGCCTTACTACCCGTTATGTACATTTTACGCTAATGGTTTTAGGGATTAGGAAGGTTATATTTAAATGAAGTATACCAGCATTTGCGCGGAGGGAGAATGGAAAACAATTTAGGAAAACCCTCCCTCAATACACCCAAACGAGATTTGAACCTCAATCTTCCCTCATTGTAAATCTAGTTTACCGCGAGAGTAGCGAAGCGGGTGGCCTCAAGTTGCCATTAAGGTGGTGGGTGGTTTAAGGTACGCGAGAAAAGGTAGTGTTATTGCAGTTTTTATATAAAAACATTTTTTGTCAAAAGAAATTGAATCCGTAGAAACCTTTAATTTAATTTTCTTAACATGGTGACCTCCAAAAGTTCTTGAATATCTGTCAAGGTGGTCTTGAAATTTAATGAAAGCTTTTTTTCTTCATTTAAAAAGTTTGGTCCCCCGATGTCGCTATTCTCATGAAAGATATGCAAGATTTGTTGATATCACCATGTGAAGAAAATTAAGCTCAATGCTTCTACCGAAGCTATATTTTATTTACTACGGCCAAAAAAGTGTTTTACTTAAGAAAATTGCAAAAACACTGGCCTTTTCTCGCGTCCCCTACACTCCCACCTTAAAATGTTACCATTACATCCCACTCCCATTTCATACTACAGCGAAAATAAACAAGTTACTAGGAAAAATGAGCCAGTGTATTTTTATAATCTATAATTCTACATTTATATATTTAATTATTAAGTAGTACCGCCATATATACATCTATTTAAAATTAGATTAGATATAGGCCGCTATAGCACGTGCTTGCGAGGTTCAAGACATGGATCACGTCCGGAGACCAATCATAACCTTCTTGCCTGCACCTTCCAGATCTTGGCTACACGAGAAATAATAGAAAATTGCCCTCAATTACTGCCCCCACCCTTTCTCCTCCTCCCCTACTATCGCCTTTCCAACATGAGGTTTCTATCTCTCTATCAACTCTTTTACCATTATTACTCTATTCGGATTCTATATATAGCCATTCGATGCTTCACGATCTTTGGTGCTGCCAACATATTCATAGTCACGGAAAAAGCAACAAAATATACTTTATTATGAAACAAAATCCATTTCGTTCCGGTATACTAAAAGCACTGCTTAAATTCATTCAAATATTCAGTTCATTTGAAGGAGAGGGGTGGGGGTGGGGATTGACAGGTGCATTTGTACTTTTGTTTTTAGCGCCGCGCCTTACTACCCGTTCGGGTTATACACTTATGTACTAATTACGCTAATGGCTTTAGGGTTTAGGAAGGTTAAATTTAGAGGAAGTGACTCGAATTTGCGTGGAGGGAGAGTGTACAACAATTTTGGAAAAACCACCCTCAGTACACCCAACCAAGATTCGAAGCTTGATCTCCGTAATCGGTAGTCTAGTCTACTGTAAGAGTAGTGCGTTAGACCACGCGGAGACCAAAATGTACTAAAACTAATAATAATTTCTGTCCGATGTTTTAGAAAACAAAAAGAATATTTTTTTTAAGCTGAAAAAATAAAACAATGTTAGTTTTATGACTAACGTAGCACAAAGAAGCTCTAGGCTATGATCGTTAACATTGGATGCTGAAAATAAATTGCTGGCCAGTACGTTGTGGTAAAAAAATAAAATAAAAAAAAATGACCGTCTGATGAACAAAGTTGTTATATTACTTCTAACATAAGTGAATGCCCATAAAACGGATTTTGGAAAAGAAACAATTGCTATTCTGATTTCAGTCATGATTAGTATGCAGGATATCAAATTATTAAAACATTTTGCCTCTGGCTTTGTTAAATATACTTTTAGATGAAAAAATAAAGCATTTATTTTTAAATTAGTGAATATTTAAGATAGTACTGTACTCGCAATTAAATGGGATTGTGGAGGTGAGGGTTCACTCAACTCTTATTTCGATAAAAGGTGCATATATAGACATACTAGACCCTTCCACC
>CABFOW010000637.1:205983-230425 GCA_902141385.1 Timema californicum
TATATATATATATATATATATATATATATATATATATAAAGTTTTGAGAGTGGATTTGATTGATAATAGATTTATTAGGAATAACAATTATTGTTATAATTGTTTGGACTTAAAACTATTTATAACTAATTTGGGAAAAAATATTAAAAGGTATACGTGATAGACGCTTTGAAAACATTTGATTCAACTCACGTTATATTTAAGTTCCGGTGTGATGGCTATTAATGAATACTCACTTCCATATCACATGTTGGAAAAAATCTGTCAGTGTATATTTTGCTTAACCGGCCAAAGCTGAACCTCCATACGCACAACTAAACTTTGACGGAGAGAGAATAAAACCTATTTAACATCTCTTCGCCACATCATAATAGATGTAGGCCGTGGTAGCATATGTTTTAACGTAAATAATCTATGTTTTAAGTTTTTTAAATCGAATTTATAAATTATAAAGCAATTAATTCAAACAAAGTGAACACTACATTGGATCGTCTTAAACGCGCAAAACAATCGATGCAAATAATTGTGTTTATTTGTGTGGAGAATTTTTAAATAACTACAAAGACTTGAAATAATCTTGCTATAAGTAGGGCTATATATAATATAAGATTTCCTTTTAAGTAAAAAAACTACAGAAAAATAATACTCACGAATAATATTATTATGTAAAACTTCGTGGAAATACATTTGGATGTCCGCTTTTATAATTTTGAAATGACTCATCCTTAGCATTAAAATTATTCCGGTGGGCCAAACAAAAAAGGTCTGTGATACACCTGTTTTTGACCCCTGATCTAGGTATTAGTAATAATAGTAATAGTAATAACAATAAAAATAATATAGTTCTTAGGACTGCAGGTTTTCCCCCCAATGTGATGCCCTAAATTGAGCTGTGTTTAATAAATGCACCAAAACTTAATAATAATAAGTTTATATTTGATTAATTAGTTTATTATTAATTCATTTATATGGCTTAAGTCTTTCAATGAAGCTCAGCTGCTTAATTCAAGTTGGTAACACCGACTTGAATCATCAAACTATGATGTCATCCAGCGTGTACATTACTTATGTTCTCAACATGCATTATTCATGGCAAGTTTTACATACATTAAATGAATAAGACGTAGAACATTTCCAGCTAAGGAAAAACATCGAATGAAATTAATATCAATAATTTGATCTAAGGCAAAATCAACAAAAGAAAAAGTTCTTTCATTTATTTCACATAAAATTAACTGCGTAGCAAATGAAAAATTGAGTCAATTAAAAAATAACGTTTATTGCCAAACAAGTTTATAGAGCCAAGCTATTTCCAGGAGAAGAATATTTTAATTTTTGATAAAAATAAAACATTATAAGGTTGTATGTAACTTCACTAGACGTCATGGTTAGTAAAATTGAAAATGATGATTAAATTATAGTTTAATATCTAAAACACACACACACACATATATATATATATATATATATATAATAGATGAATCACTTAAATATTATTTATATATTGTATATAGAGAGAACATAAATTTGAGGTATCTTGGTCCGATTAGAGACGGTACCTAAAATAAGTTAAGGGCTAGTGAATGTGTTGGTTATTCATGTAAATTGTTAGGTATTCAGTAGTCTAAGTGATTAACTTAGCTCTTTACTTTGGCCCGAGAATTCAGGATTTAGTTAATCTCGTAATGCTGTGGGGTAGTTTTTCCCAATGCTACTTTTCAATCCTTTCCCTAGGCGAATTCTTGAGCGTTCTATTAAAATCAACACTCCTAATCACGTGAACGTAGATTAGTTAAGAGTACGCTACGGATAGCTTACGAAGTCAATGAGGTGTGTAATATAAATAAATAGCTTACAAGTTTATATATATATATATAAATAAATAAACTTGTAAGCTAATTTTTGAAAACTGTTGACTAACTTGTTTCTTCTTCGTCAACTACCATGAAGTATTTTCAAGAGTATATCTGGTATATAATATAAATAAAGTGTAGCCCCCCTCCCCCTCCTCCGAAACAAGTGCAATCTTGCACTACTTTCCCTGGCACTCGGTGGGGCGTATAATGCCCGGGGCTCCAATAACGACTAGGTGGGTCCCAAGACAAGCCATGTGCTTGTCTCTATTAACCCTATTTCCCCTAAAGAGGGGAGGAGGAGGGGTTATATCATAGCTTCTGGTCCTCTGCTGTTGCCACCGACAAGAGTGAAGAGTCACTAATGGCTGCAAAATGGCGGTATGGCTATTAAAACCTTAGTATAATTAGCTATACAACGAATTAAATTAAGATTAAGATACAATAGCACATACTTTCTCATTTTGTTTAATATAGTTTTGTGACCAAATGTTAAAAATTCAGTTGCTAGTAAATACCCCCTAATTTATTTTCCTCAGAAAACCCCCCATTTTTCGTTTTCGAAAATTAGTCAACAAAAAACTACTCTCAAATTATTATTTATTAGAAAAACAAACCTGCATACTTATGTGCTATGGAAAGATAACAATTTTGAACAAAAACAGGGGCTGGGCGAACCGGGTGGGTGCCCGGGGTGACGGCTCAAGAGGGGAGGGGGCGCCAGACTACCAACTTAACCTAAAGTAACCGGAGTCTGATAAGCTTATGTTAAGTTTGGGGGCTTTTTTCATATCACGCCCAGATTACGTAAGGCTTGGGGATTATTTTAATATTTTATTACCATTCCCCGGTTATACAGAGGGTGCCAAAAAGCAATCCCACCCAGATGCGAAATTTACCTTGGGTCGTCCCTGAGGGGAAATCGTGAACTTAATATTACTAACCGCACATATTTACACTAATGGGGGATGTAGAATTGATATTAAGGCTACCCAAATTTGCGTAGGAGAGAAAGAACCCATTAAAAAAACACCTTCAGTACACCTGGCTAGGATTCAAGCCCCGGTCTCCTTTTCACTGATAATCAAGTCTATTGGGGAAATGACAACTTAGACCGTGTGACCACTTATGTGGATTAAAGGGAAATTAATTATGTTTTATATATATATATTCAGTCTATAAAATCACAAATCATTTTAGGTCTTAGTCTAGGAAACGGTCCCAAGTTACAAAGTTAAGTAAATAAACATAATTCAATAAACTTTTGAGGAAAAAAGAAAGTCAAACTGTTTTTAAATAAATAAAACAAAAAACTTAAATTAATACCTTGTATTAAAGGGCATCAGATTAATATTTCAAAGTTTTTAATAATTTAATATAAAACAGTTTTTATCTAAGTTTCAAAAATATTTGGGCACATGCTATTATTTTAATGTAAATTCATTTAAAAAATCTAAATTAATTTAATTTAAAATACTTTTCAATCAACTGAATTCCTTTCTATTTTTGTTTAAAAAAAAGCATTATTATAATTTGCAAACTCAACAAAGAAAAAGCTAATTAGGTTTTATAAACTTGTCTTTTAAATATTACATGTGTGATTCAAACCTTAAGTAAATCTCAATAAAAACAACTCAAAGCTAAGCTAAAACTATGACAAAACAAATAAAAAATATTTTTTGAGAAGTTGAAATAGTTTTTAACGTTTTTTCTCCGCCCTAGAAACGTCATAAGATTTTTATTGGTTATTAAAGTGCAACCGTTTCGAATTTTGAGACAAAATATTGATTTTATACTCAAAATAAGCTATATATTTTCATTGTCATTTTATTTTTTTGAAATTATACATTATATGTGACAAGTTATTATTTTATTATTATGATAGTTACAATCTTTTGGTTGGTCTGACAGATAAAGATTTTTACTTTTCTATAATTTTCCTAGTGATTAAGTTCTACATAAATAGTTTTGGGTATTGTCTCGGATCGGTTTAAAACCAATAGCATTTAATATACACTTTTTGAACATCAGTGAGTTCCTAAATTGGTAATTTATAAATATATGTAATTATATACATTATCTAAAGTCTTATAAAACAAATACAGGGAAAAAACAATCTACAAATATAGATACGATTGGTCCCTGGTTTATCCTCTAAATGTTAACTCTCACAAAGTGCAAAAATATTAATTAAGTGTTAAATATATGGTTTTTTAAGCCTTTTACCTTTCAGTCCAGAGGAAATGTAAGGGGAGGAGGGATGTGTTAGGGGAGGAAGGAAATGGAAGTGGAGGAAGGGCGTTAAAGTGGAGAGAGGAAGTTAAAGGAGAAGAAGGAAAGAAGTGGAAGGAGAAGTAAGGAAGTTGAAGGGTAAGTAAAAGTGGAGTAAGAAAGTTAGAGGGGAGGTAAGAAATTTTGAATCGGTACTTAATATGTACTATATTTTTATGATGATACTACCCTCGTCGGTGGGCACACGGCTCATATAGTCTGGTTTTCGATTGACTAGGAAGTCAGGGTTAGAATCCCGGGTGAATGTATCAAGGTGTTTTAAACACCCTAAATGGTTTCCCAGTCTCCATAAACTGTAATGGGGATACATTTCCTTTAAATTTGTCAATTTTATTGCCTCTCGAAGTAGTTTAAATAGGCGGATATATCGGACGGGTAACGTTGACTGTTGAAACGCAAAACACAAAGCGAGAAAATCTCAAATATGGTTTTAGAGGGATCTACAACTTTACCTTGAATAATCTCTCACGTGAAATCAACTCTTAATACTCTCAATACCAAAATATGACCTAGAAAAACAACAGCCTGCTACTAAGTAAAACGTTAATATCCAGGCGACTGGAACGCTGATAGTTTTTTGAGAAATGCTTCTATTAATTTATCAAGCTTAATAAATCCCAAGTATCGATTCAAAAATCCGATACTTCTCCTTTCCCTCTTTAAAAACTCGGTAGGAAACCGAACGAACCGTAACCCCCCCCCCCCCCNCCCCCCCCCCCCAATGTTTGGCTATTGATTTAGTTATTTGCAGGTTGTGAGGATGGAAGATTGTGGAGTAGGGAACTGGAAGGGAAAAGAGAGGAGGAAGAGGTTCAAAAGTTGAGTTTTGGCCGCGGGTGGGCAGTTTTATCGGCTAGAGTTATCGAGGTCAAGCTTCACAATTTATTGACCGTCTGTGAAGGAGCAAGTCGAGAAATGTTTATTCTCTCTCTCTCTCTCTTTCTTTCTCTCTCCCCCTCTCGCCACCAAAGCAACGGCTGAACATCGCTGAACAAAAATACTGGCGCATTTAGTAGATAATTTCCCACCTTAAGCTTACTCAGGGGTTAGTACAAACTTATTCTTTTGTGGGATAGGGAATTTTAAAATGTATTCAACTTAGGTTAAAGTACAAATAGAGCAGTAATTAATCATGGTAATTTCTGATTAAACTTGTCAGATTCGAACATTGAAATAAACCATAGTGTTTTTTTAAGTTATAAACAATTTTAATGATAGTAACATCTAGTTAAAATCAATATATTTAGTGCCCCAACTGGTTAAAATAATGCCAATGTAAGCATTACATCATGATCGATATATAGGATTCAGTGACTAAATAATAAAAGAAAGTATTTCAATTAAGTTAGTTTCAAAGGCGTCTTTTTAACTGACTCGATTCTTAAAGTAAATCTAATGAAAACACCAAAAAGTGCAAATTTTCTAATACATAGTTTTAATACAAATGCTTATATTTAACTTATAAATTGCTATAAAAATGTATTTACATAGTCAACTATCTCATCCACGTAACGAATTGTAGTCATAATTTTTATTATTAATGAAATATTCCCGGTTCAATATGTCTAAATCTTGAATAAAATAGTCACTATAAACTAAATATGAGTCGGTTTGGTTTTAAGTAATTCGGCTTCATTCGGTATGGGCTCCTAGAAAGTCGGTTCTACGTTCTTAGTGCACTGAAACCAACATTTTGGATAAGACTCATTAACACTAATAAAGCTGCTGCTAGCATTTGTATAGTACAAAGGTGGATTTTATACGGTTTGGAGACTGGATCGCGATTATTTAAGAGCCACACAAAATAACAATATTAAGTGATTACTTTTTTTTTTAATTTCAAAACATCACTTTACAATAGATATTAACTATAATTTGGTCCTTAGAATCTTTTAATTTGAGAATACGTAAGAGTATTCGGATTCGAAAAATGAAAACTATTTGTTTAAATATTTTGAATGTGATGTTTTTAGTTATATGCTTACTAGTGGGTTAAACCAAAATAATTATACGGAAACCAACAACCAGACGCCATAAGATTAGTTTACCATTCTAATTAATGTGAATTCACGCTTTAACAAAATATATTAAACTACCAGCGCCAATGGGCAAGCAGTCTAAATATCAAGCTCATTTAGTCTGCTTGCCAGCGACATCGAAGTCAGGGGTCGAATCCTTATCGGGTGTAGTCTATTATGGTGGGTTTTCCTAACTGGTCTTCCTATTTTTCCTGAGCATAAATGCAGGTAACTTTCCTTAAAAATTCAGACTTTCTTATCCCTACTTTACTAGCACATTTCATATAATATAAAAATAGCCCAAACAATGCGATAGGTAAAATAAGTTAATAATTTTATTTTATTTTGAAAATAAAGAATGAATGCGAACAAAATATGAATTTAAAAAAATCCCACCAATGTGGAAAAGTTCATATTTAGCGCATAGCATTGTTTTCTTTTCTTAACTGACTATACGTCGATGATTGTTCAAACTGTTATTTATGTCCACACAGAACCCTTTAGGTACTGTTCCAATAAGACGAAGAGAAATTATTTCGTTTCGGATACTCACGTAATAATTACCCACACACTAATTTATTGCCAAAGTCTTGGGTGGAAGGATGTTTTTCAATACCTTAATATCGATAAAAGTTTATTGCGTGATTCAATAAACTTAGTTTATCACGTCATCCAAAGGTCTTAGGTTCAATCCCCAAGTGGTTTTACACGTGAACGGGTGGGGCTAAGTAACAGATATCTTCGTCTTTTTTTATAAAAAGCCCGTGGACAAATTAAGACTTTTAAACTAAAACTTAGCCTGAAGAAGGTTTTGACGTTTTCACTGTAGCAAAAAGAAGAATAAGAAACACATTTAAAAAGCTGGTCTATTAGCACCTTGAGTTCCTGAAATGTAATCATATATGAACCCATCTTGTATTGTGTCGTTCCCGACCCGAACCCTTGTCTTGCCAAGACCTGTAATCAAAATATAAATATGACAGTACTGAGCCGTATTAAAAATAATACGTACTCTTTTATTTCCCGTCCGGATAATGTTTTGATTACAGTAAGTCTGATATACGATTAAACGCTGATTTTGATGAGATATCATGAAACTTCTATAAGATTTTCTTTCCTTCTCTCATGAAATTGTTTACCTCAAGCTATTTACTGTACAAATTTGAAACGCAGTTTGTACCTAACAACAATGACTCTCAAACTATGGGTCGTGAACCATTGGTGGGTCGCAAGATAATTTTTTTGGGTGTCGCGAATTTTTTTAAATGTGAAAATTTGTATTTATTTCAAAACATAAAATAATGCAAAATGAGAGAGGGGGTGAGGGGAAGGAAAATCGTGAATAAATGAGGCACATAATGTAAGGATACGAGAATTTGGTTTTATATCCGTCGTTGCCTATGACGTGGACGTCATTAACCGAATCTGCAAACAAGCGCACCCTTCACACAGCTCTAATAATGATATATTAAAACAAAATAGTAAAAAAAATCTAATTGAAAAATCCCCATCCCCACTCCTCTTTCCCTCATGTCCTTTAAAGCTAGGTGGGTGACAAAAGTGTATCTCTCTAAATTTTGGTCACGGTATGTTTGGGGACCTCTGCTTTGCAAGGCAGCGGATGTGGATTTCCTTGTATTTTATGAAAAACTATAAAGGTTGGTAAAAGTTTTGAAATATCATTTAGATGAAATGTACCCACATTTGCGCGTAGAAAGAGTGGAAAACCATTTAAGGTGGGAGTATATTGAAAGCACTTTAAGGGAAGTATTTTCGATTTTTTATATTACTTTTTTTATCAAAAGAAATAAAATAATTCTCCAGTATAAACACAAGAGTTTAATAATCTTCACATGGTGACCTCAAGAGTTGTGAAATATCTGTCAAGGATGTCCTGGAATTTAATGACAACTTTTTATCTTCATTTAAAAAGTTGCTCATCCAATGTTAATATGCTCATGAGAGATATTCAACAACTGTTGTATCAGCATGCAAAGAAAATTAAACTATTTTCATACTGAAGCAATATTTGATCTATTTAAAAAAAAGTTTTGTTATAAAAACGGCAAACTCACTTATCTTAACTCGCATTCCCTACACTCCCTTCTTAAGGGGTGGAAATCTCATCGCATTCGGATGCAAGAGAACCTCCAACCACAATCTTCGGATGCAGTCATGAGAATTCACCGAACACGCTGTGTATCCATCTACGGCTCCAACCGGCTCAATTTTTTTTTTCTTCCCCTAAGTTTAAGTTTGTGTTTTCCCGTTATCCCTCTAGGTATATGCAGTATTATTATTATTATTATTATTATTATTAGCACCACGTCTTACTACCCGTTCAGTTGATACGCACTTACGCTAATGTGTAATGGTAGGGTGATTGTGAGATGAAATGGAGGACCTACAGTTTAACGTGGAATCTGAACCACGGTGGAGGCCTGGCATATATGCTGTAGTAACTTCTCTTATCTATCTCCCGTTTTCTTCCTAAATTAAGAATGTCATAGAATTGTGCTAAAATAAGGCAATAAAAAGAATGTGCAGTGCAAAAAAATCAAAGGTACCTTACAAAAAGTGTCGGGATCCTCGCCATCTTTTGAAGTACCAATTATCATGGCAGAGTTAATTACTCACTAATTAACTAACCAGTTTCACCAAAGAAGCAACGCGTGCACCACCCATATTTTCTTAGCAGAAACAACATATTTTTTTAATGTCCTTAATTTTTTGTTTTTCTCGGTGTTAAATTGGACGAAAGGAAACATAAAAATAGTAATATCGTGAAATATATCTGTATACTGAAGTTATTTTTTGCCACCTCCCATTTAAGTGTAAACGCGGATTAAATGTTAGGCTTATCTATTATGGTCGTTGTGCGATGCTTACGGGGAAGTTAGGGGGTTCATATTCTATCTGGGTGTATTGAGGGTACTTTTCCTGAATGGTTTCTACTTCCGACATGCAAATGTAAGCAGATTTAATCCAAATTCTGTCTCATCTTTCCTTCATTAGAGCAATTAAAGCGGGTATCCCGGAAGGGTTGTGAAGCATGGAAGAAAACAATGATTAATTTTAACTAAAAATAGAAGTTTAATATCCCAAAAATAGGATTGACATAATGAGAAATTATATTTAAAGAAATATTCTTATATAATTTAGTTTGGTAACCAATGTATTTAAGGGTCATGGGAAAATGTAATTTTGGAGGCCTCTCTATGCAAAAAATATAAATACCTTAATTTCTATGATTTATTTATTTTTACTAGCATTACAACTGTGATGGTAGCCGCCTTTAATAGACCCGGTGCAGTACAATCATTCACGTTGTTTTTCGCAAACGTGTGTTGCGGCTGCGGAAAGGCTTTGCAAAAAAAAAAAAAGTTGGGGGATTGCGGAAAGAGGAAAACTGAGGCAAACTACCATGTGTTGCCTTGTTATGATACTAGAACAGGACTGATTGTGCATGAGTGTCAATATGATCACTGATTGTGTCAATACGATCGATGTGACTTGTTCCACCAAATCTCGGCAAAGAAAATTAAGATAATTTACTTTGAGGAAAGATGGAAAAGCACATTTTGTATAAAAGCTACCTCATTATAACCAGGCTGTATTCGAAACCCGGACTCCTTAGCCATATCTCGTATTTTTCTGTACATTCTTTTCATTTTAGAAAAAGGTCTAAAAATGGATGTTTCCACGGGATGTAAAATGATAAACACACTGGCTATTTGATGGCTTGAATCATGGGACAGTGCATAGGGAGTGCACCAGCATTAGTTTGGAAAGAGAGGATAACAAAATCACAAAGTTAAACAATCTCTTTTGCATTCAGTAGAGATTAAAGTCGGTGACCTGGTGGTCTAGGGGTAAGGTGTCAGACTTCTGTGCTGGCAGCCGGGGTTCAATCCTCGGTCCCGGCACAGATTTATCTGATTACCAAACCCTTCCTTCACCTCTGACAAGACATCTTGTGAATGTGGGAAATGCCAGGCCTCCACCGTGGTTCGGATTCCACGTTAAACTGTAGGTCTTCCATTTCATCTCACAATCACCCTACCATCACACATTTTAAGTGCGTATAACCCGAACGGGTAGTAAGACGTGGTGCTAATAATTATAATAATAGAAGAGATTAAAACTTCTCCCACTCTGAACCTATTAGTCTAGTATATGGACGGCCTGGCGCCTTGGACCGTGTGATAACCAGTGCAAGTAGTAAAAACTTTACACCGTATTATTGTTTATTGAGGCGAAGATGCTTTTACAAGGAGTTGTAGATATTATGTTAGTTTTAAAATTAAAATTATCCTCGTTTCTAGTCTAATATTTTCTTAGTCAACAAGTCTCATCGTAAAACTTAATTGTCTTAATTTTACAAACTAACGAAAAAAGTAAATACCCACAACAAAATAGAGGAAACTAGTACTGTTGTTTACCTTGGTTCGATTCCAAGGGGTGATGATGAGCATATGTCTTATTTTTATATGTGTTCATCCTATTATCTAATTAGTAAATATGTAGGTGCTAGACCACGGCCAGACTACTGTTGGATTTAAGTTGCGAGTGTAAGGAACGGGAGTTTGGAGCAATGTTCTTGCAGTTTTTGTAGCAAAACTTTTTTTTCAGACAAAACAAATAAATTATAGCTCCTAAAGAAACCTAAGAGTTTAACTTTCCTCGCATGGTTACCTCAACAGTTCTTTAATATCTGTCAAGAGTGTTCTGGAACTTTGCGACAACTGTTTCTATTCATTTAAAAACTTGATCACCTATCGCTGCCATGCTGCTACAGATACTTAACAATTATTGTTGATATAGCCATGTAAAGAAAATTAAACTCCATGCTTATATTGGAACGATATTTTATTTATTTTGGCAACAAAAAGGTTTTGCCATAAAAACTGCAAAAACACTATTCTTAACTGGCGCTCCTTTCATTCTAACCTTAACTTAAAATATAGCATCAAATGACGCAGGATTAATGCACTTAATAAATTAGAATATAACAAGCCAAAAAGACAGTAAATATCCCTGGGTAGGGGGTGGAGGTAATGTCTTCAAGAACATGTCGCACGCCGGCGTCCATTTGAATACCTTTATTATTATTATTATTATTATTATTATTATTATTATTATTATTATTATTAGCACCGCGTCTTACTACCCGTTCAGGTTATACGCACTTACGCTAATGTGTAATGGTAGGGTGATTGTGAGATGAAATGGAGGACCTACAGTTTAACGTGGAATCCGAACCACTGTGGAGGCCTGGCATTCCACAAATTTACAAGTTGTGATTAATACACGTCTTGTCAGAGGTGAAGGAAGAGTTTAGCAATCAGATAAATCCGTGCCGGGACTGAGGATTGAACTCCGGACCCCCACCACAGAGGTCTGACACCTTAGCCCTAGACCACCAGCTCATCTGAATAGCTATAAAAAAACTGTCGTAAATTGGCAACAAGTAATGATATATGTAGGCCTAGTGGAGTGTTATCCATACTTCTATTACTGTGTTTATGTTTCCATGGGCTTTTACGTACGCATAAGGCCAGATGTAGTCAGAGGCGTAACTAGGGTTGGTGTCACCCCCACGGACCTCCTCCCATACTATACCACACAGGATTCTTAGTAATAATTTTTATACCAATGTTAAGGTGCCCATACACGTTCATTCCCGGCATGAAATTGGGAATGTCATTCCCGACATGAAATTGGGAATGTCATTCCAACGTTTCATTCCAAAACTGTCCGTGTGGGGGGTGAGTCACGCCAAATATGATAAATTGACACGCCACTTCACTCCAGGAATGAACAATCCAACCTGTTTGATATTTTAGTAGTGATGGCGCACCAAAACTGACCGTGTGAGGGCAGCTACAATCCCGGACTGACGAACGCATGCGCAGTTAACAAAAAAATCCATAGAACACGTGGTGTTAGTCGATACAGCACCTGTGTTCCAAGGATCTCCAGGTTGCGAAAAACCTAAGCATTGCTATCAGTCTTTCCTCTACTGTGATGGCATCTCTCATCATTGTGTCCTGTTTGTATATTAAAGGACCAACTAGCGACATAAGTCTTTGAAAACACTTAGAGAGCTCTTTAGCAAATAATTTGTGTAACCGTCCTTAGAGTTTAGTTCAAGTTCACGCAAAAGAGAGATGTTTGAAAATGTATGTCTGTTGTAATCAACGTGTTGCCCTTAAGTTCCACCGTTTTTTCTCCTTTACTTTATCATCTGCCAATAATAAAACCAAGCAGCACTTCTCTTAGACATTTTTACGGACCTCATGGGACAAATCCCATCAGTAAACTGCGTCGTCTAGCGGGTCTCTGCGTGACACGTGTGTGGACAATTTCTGGCCCGCCCGGAATGACACGCCCGGCATCATGCCGGGAATTACCGTGTGTGGGCACCTTCACTCGTAAATTGTAATTTGCGTACATTGGTGAAAGTAAGGGCAATAGTAATGACATAAACAACTTGTAAAATTAAAACTAAATCTTTATATTACAATTTCATAGGCATAATCAAAATATATTTAAATTTACGTAATTGCATGTGGTTAAAGTGAAAATTCGATAGGAAAACAATAGAATTCGAGGTAAAAACGTTTAAGAACTACATTAAAATTATTTTCATTTTAGCTCGTTAAACTTTACCGTTACATGAGATACATTAATTAATTAGGTTTGAATCGTTAGTAACGCCTCAAATAATGGTTAAGTTATTGAGAAATACCCATTGCAATATACCTAAAATATTGTGACTAAAATACCAGAGAATTTTAAAAAAATCAACGATTGTAAAAACACTAACAGCAAGGGGGAAAAAAGTCGTGCAGACAAATTTCGAAGCGTCATTGGAAGTAGATAATAAGGACAGCTCCTACCAGAACTGATTAGGTTCAAAAAGTAAATTAACAACGTTGTCTTTGTGGGTATATTGATTGATACAGTAGATGTAAAATGTACTTACGAAAGATGTGGTCATAGCTAACTACAGGGATATTTTTAGTAATACATTTCTGCCAAATACACTTCACAAAATCTGTATAGAGAGTAACTTCAGTGTCACCCCCTCTGGTGGTGTTACCCGGTGTGGTGCGCACCCTCCTAGTGACGCCACTGGATGTAGTGACATTTCATGCCCGATTCAAGTCACATTTCACGCTCCCTGCTGGTTGTGTGTATTTTTTTATCTAGTTGTTACCGTACCCTAAACAACAAATTACCACTCATCTGGCCGAGTGCACAGTATTGGGCGTGCTGTCATTTGATAAATCCGTTTGGGAAAAATGCATTACATACCATAAATTAAAAACATGATAACATTATATTTTATTTCCGTGTTGCTCAATAAAAGACAACCCAAGTATAATTCCTTGATGGACCTCAACTTATCCCACCCATTATTTATGCTACTTATACTAATCTGCTGCTATTCGGTCGAGCTAATTCTGAGCTTGGAGAGTGAGTACATAAAAGGCAAACTGACAGCAGTGGTTTGTGTTTTTTTTTGTCAAGCTGGTAGTATGTCTATTGTATATTATCCCAGTGATGTGGAGAACAGGCTAAGTCGGCACACAGCAAAGGTTGAAAGAGGAAACAGCATATTTAGGAATGTGGCGGCAAAGAAAATACAGGATGACCATAAATATATTTTGTGTTTGATTTTTGACTTTTTTTTTAGTATGGGTGTATTTTGTGTTTTCTCACAGTAACAATATCAGCACAAAACTTACAAACTAGCTTGAAATAAATGGACAACAGCACAAACCCAAATGGTGTATACATTTTCGTCAGTGCAACATGGAATCCAACCCAAGTCTCTCAGACCTGTGGATAAACCAATCTAAACCCCTAAGTTACATGGACAGACACAAAAAAATAAAGCGTGGAGACAGTACCAAAAATAATGTTCTAATAATCTACTGAGTAGAAATTAAAACTCAAAATAATTCTAAAATTAGTGATTATACAAATAACAATATTTATATAGTTGTAGTAGAATTGTCGATTTTTAATTCTTATGTTAATTACAAGGGCTATTAACATATTAATCCAAAAGCGCAGAATAGGAAGAAAAGATTTTGAAGTAATTCATCCGTATTAGGTTGTGAATAAAAAGGTAAAACCAAAGCTCTAAATCACACATGAAGAACAACTCCCAGTGCACCATGCCAGGATTCAAACCCCAAACTTCCCACCAGCGGTGACCAAGTTGAATGATAAAGAGTAAAGAGCAGCCACCAGTTTAGGTAGAAACATATATCTAATCCATTTTGATCTTAGAAAGTTTTGGCTATGCTTATCTTTTGTGGTTAGAAGTTAAATTGCTATTGGCACTTTAGGTTTAGGAATTAAAAGATTGTTCAGCGCCAGAATGTGAGTTCTATATTTCTTAAAATGATTTTCTTTTAGAAATAAAAATGACTACGCCTATGTCTTTGAATATATACTTCAAACAGTAAACAATTTTAAGCTTTTATTTTTCCTTCATATAATCAGATATCATCTTACCTCAGGAGTTTATTACATATTATATCAAAGACTAGGATGAAATATTTAAGGTAATTTTACAAACAGTAGCGTAGGCTTACTAATGTGCGTCTTTGGATTTTAAAATAAATTTTACGATTTATTTTTAATCAAATTAAATATAAGAAAATAAAGTTTATCTGCTGAAGCGCATATTAAATAAAGATTATTTTATATTTTCCTGGATTGTCCCCCTGCCGCCAATTTAGAAACATACTATAGTTTCAAATGTGTAAAGTCTTGTTTAGTTTTGAGCATATTTATCTTAAAGCTACAGCCATTCCTAAGCTAATCAAGCAATTTTATTTCCATTATCTTTTATTTGTTCAAGAAACAAAAATGTGATTCTCCACCCCCTCTTAAATCTAATTTTCTTTTTTTATGTACACCAGTGTACAGTAGCCCCATGACTTCTTTGGTGCTGACTGACAGCTCACAGCTCACAGCTGACAGCCAACATTTAAGTATATACCTAAATTTTGACTGTCAGAAGTGACAGCTGATAAACACATGTTTTTGCAGATCATATGGTTCTGCGTAGGGATACAAAATTTGGTCTGGTAGCTTTTCAAAGCCGTCAGCTGTCAGTCAGTACCAAATAAGTCATGGGCCTACTGTAGCTTTGAGTATAAAAGTGTTCGTTGCTACATATTTTTTTAACAGTAGAAGGCTGACTGACAATTATTGCCTGGTGACTTGATTGCGTTTAGATTTATAAGAAGAATGTTAACAAGAGTCTGACGCAGGATTAAATATTTAATTGGGATGATATGGATGGAATTCAATAAATATTCACCAAATGGGCCTCTCGTGACGAAAGTAGTTATGGCTAACTAGGGACTGGTTTGATTTCGGGATTCGCTAAAATAATAATGTCAATTTTTTTTTATCGGTACATATGCGTATAACCTGAACAGTTAATAAAAGGTGATGTTAAAAAAGTCGCGATATTTACCTCACAGCTTAAAAAATACCTACAAAAACCTGCCGGCTGCATGAAACACGGATCAACATAAGAATAATGTATTTGAACTATCCTTTAAAGCCACTTTTGTGGGCTCATCTAAGTCTGGTTTTTAAATGGCAGGGAATGTCAATGTTAGAATCCAAGGCCAGTGTACTTCAGATTGATTTTTCCTGAATGTTCCCACGCTCCCTTTGTGCAAATGTGGTTACATGATCTATTGATTCTACCTTACTCTTATCTAACACTTCCTAACTCCTCTTTTTATTCGTCTGTTAGTGGATTTTCTTAACAGGGTTTATTGACCAGAACACCGAATCTTGACAAGATAAAACTGAAATCAACTGAATGAACTGGAATATTACACCTTTTTCTTTAGGTGACAGTACAGAGTACGTGAACTTAGGAACTGTTTTGTGTGTGTGTGTGTGTGTGTGTGTGTGTGTGTGTAACCCATCTTAGTACCCATCTTGGCTCCAAATATTTTCACCAATGGTGTGTGAATGAGGAAAAAGGAATTGAGAGGAAATGTACGTGCATTTAGCATTGGGGAGGGTGGGAAATTATTTAGTAAAAATCATCTTTCGTTATCTCCGATCAGAATTCAAACCCTGAGCTGACCATCACCGTAAATACAATTTATTGGGAGAGTGATCATACCAATACAGGTACGCTTATGAACTAACCAAACATGTGCCAAATACTTTTTTATTCTAAATAGTAAATAAAAACTAAAATAAACACTAGTGCATTCAACAGTTAATTAATGATTGACTAATAACCCATAGGAAAATAAGTTAATTCTTACTACAATACCAGATTAAATGTGTAAGATTAAATTACTAACAAAACAACACAACTAGCAGAAGTACCCAGCGTTGCTTCAATCAAACAAAGAGAGAAAAATATCTTCATTATATTGCTCCCAGCCAAGTTTTTAATTAATTAATCAAATCTAATCAATATTGTAAAATTCCTGCTTCAAGGTGCATGCATACGTTCAACTAATTTTAAAATGTTCGCCCTCTTCGTGAGGTAGATATAGCGCAATCCTCATGACAGGCAGGCAGACAGACAAACAAACTCTTTATTTTATTAATATAGGTATATATCTGGCGAAAATTTGATACATTATAGAATGTCACCACCACATTAATAGTTCATACATTTGTAAACGTAGGCATTACTATTCCATGAGGCATCAGGGGTTTCTTAGTTTTGAATTGTGCCATGCTTAGAGACATTGGCGGAACGTCTCATTGATAAACATGTGCAATTTCTAAGCAGAGTGCGATCAATCCATTGAAAGATGACTCAATCTATCGTCCATATGCACCTCAACCTAATGCCATCGACCTTGAAGGTACGAAGAGTTTGGTCAGAGGGTGTTTCAATGCCACAGCAAACCAGCCAGTAATGAGTCGTAAAACAAAAGGCAGATATGACAGGAAATTATGAACACGCGAGCAAAGGGAAGTATGTAAAGATGAAAACAGACTAAAATAAACTGTTGAATCAAAAGAAAAAAAAATCCATGGGTATACTTTTGTTAGCAACCACGTCACATACGATACGGTGGCGATGCTAACAGAGAAAGAGAGAGAGCAGTAGCCAAGACAAGAAAACAAAGCACTTGAAACGATATATAAAAATTAGTGTGAAGAAAATGAAAGTGATGAACAAACTGAATTGAAGATGAAACTTTTTTTTTCTTCCAAAAATGGAAAATAACCAATCTTGAAATATAAGGTAAACAAACAAACAGGTAAAACAGGTAGTCTTATCAGAATTCCTGATTTTAATAATCAAGGTTTGAACTCAAAATGGAATAAGTTTTTTTAATATGTATTTTCCATCCTCTCCTTAAGTTAATTAGGGCCGTATTTATAGTCTAGGAAGTCTACCATCTCCCAGTTTACGAAAACAAAGAGTTTAGATCAAAACGGCAATTAAATGACCCCCGAATCTCCATTATATCCACAGCTCTAACCCATTCACTTACAATTAAATAAATTGAAATGAGCGCAATTTCACAGTGAACATTAATTTTGTCAGCCCTCTCCTGTAGTCTGTACTGATATTCCTTTTTTATTATGCGTAGGCAGACGAACAATCGAGGGAGCTAAAATGTTCCTCCACATGAAGCTCACACCAGGGGCGGAGATTTATAATTTAACCAACTCCTGCATCAAAAAAGTTGAGGGATATAGGGGATATACCCCCGAACCACTAGCGGCAAGACGATTTTTGAGCTCCATATACCTCTTTGAACTTTTTCGAAGGTGGCGACCTGGTGGTCTAGGGGTAAGGTGTCAGATTTCTGAGCTGGGGGTCCGGGGTTCAATCCTCGGTCCCGGCACAGATTTGATTACCAAACCCTTCCTTCACCTCTGACAAGACGTGTATTAATCACAACTTGTGAATGTGTGGAATGCCAGGCTTCGGATCCCACGTTAAACCGTAGGTCCTCCATTTCATCTCACAATCACACCACCATAACACACCGAAAATCACTTTCCACGTCAAGTTGGCAACGCTGTTTAGTTCTTTTGATAGCCAAAAGTTGAACATTATAATCTTTAACTTTAACTAATTGTTTCACGCTCCCCTTGGAAATGCTTCACGACCCCCAGGCTGGGAACCAATGGACTACAAAAAGGCATTAAAATGATTCCATTTCTTTCCTTTTTTTTAACACTTTGGGCCAGTTTCATAGTCAAATTTAGTACGCCTCAAGTACGGCGCTACACTAAATACAAGACGACACCTACCTAAACCAGAATGGAATGGGCCATTCTAGCATAGGAAACTGGCCCATTTCATTCAGGTTTAGGTAGGTGTCGTCCTGTGTTTAGTGTTGCACCGCACTTGAGGCGTACTAAATTTGACTATGAAACTGGCCCTTTGGTAATAACTACAGACTTTAGTACTTGAGTGCAAACGTATCACTAGCATCAGGGCTCGCGGTCGTCTGTAGAACAAATATTGTGTTTTTTTAAACTTCAATACTGTAACTAAAGCCTTTACGAATATATACTTTGTGAACTGGAATTATTGGTAATGCCTTATTGTAGGCTAATTCATTTTGTAGTCTTTCTGGTGTTCAACGGCATTACATATATTTAGCTGGAGTATAAAAATTACATTTTATAAAATTTTCACATGTAAAGACAATGATGATCCAATGTTGCAATTTGCGCCATGTTTGGGGGAAGGTAGGACAAGCAAACACAGGTGAATGGCAATGAAGCTACGCTATACTAATATTTAAATTCCCTCAAGAGTTTAAATTGACAATTTTACTATATTTAAATTTATTTATTAAATGTATTTATTAAATTCTATTTAAATGGTTTATAATACATATTACAGACAGGGTCCTTATATTTGTGTGTTATTAAATAGAATCAATAAATTATATCTATGAAATGTGGTTACAGAATACATAATTTAAGTGATATATTATCATATGAAAGTAGAGTAAAGGCCGATACACACAGAATGCTAAGCTGTGCTATGCAGTGCTGTGCTGTCTTCTGCCAAGACTCTGTCAATTTAGTTTCACAACCTTGCCAAGCCAAGCTAAACTAAGCCATCGTCCCTCTTTTCACTCCAGAATTCAGTGTTGTTTTGTTCTGGTATGCTCCAGTGAAGTTTAGTTCTGATGGCGTTCTCCAAAATGTCTTGTTTGAGCTCAGATGATAGTACTGAGGAAGAAAAGATGCTGCTACTAGCAATTGTTTTGAAAGATGAAGAAAATTTAGGAGGTGGAGGTTTGACTTCAATTAATGCTTCCATTTTAATATAAACAGATTTCTTAAATATAAAACCTAAACATAATATTATTTAAATAGACGTGAAACAAACTGAAAACAGAACTTCAACACTTCTTTAGTTATTTTCACCAAACCAGCACTGCGTCTGTTCAACGTGGAGCCCAAGTTGCGTTATGCGCTTGCGCAAAGTAAGATGACTCAAGGTGGGAGATGAAAATATTTCCCGGCCAGCAATCGGAAAAAATATAGCACGGCGTAGCAAGGCTTAGTTTAGCTTTCTGTGTGGACCCACACATTTAAATACATGGTCCGCTATTTTTCTACAGAGTTAGCAGAGCAAATCTGAGCTTAGCGTTCTGTGTGAATCGGCCTTTAGATTAAAAAAAACTTGGTAAAAAAAAATCAGAATAGGTGAGAAATACTAATCGCCGGCTATTAGGATATGCATTGTTGCACGAGTTTACATATTAAACTTATTAAAACCTGACTTTTTAATCAATTTTTGTTAAATTCATTTTGTTATAACCATCGTGTCCTACTACCTGTTAAGATTGGACACATTTGAGATAATTACCCCAATGAGTTAGGGATGAGAAGGTTTAATTTTGAGGAATAGTAACCACATTATGCGTTGAAGGGGAGTGTAAAACAATTTTTGGAATAACCCCTACAGTTTACCTGACCAGGATTCAAACCCCAATCTCCATGTCATTGGCAGTCAAGTCTAACATGAGAGTGACGCCTTAGATCAGGGATGGGCNAACAATTTTTGGAATAACCCCTACAGTTTACCTGACCAGGATTCAAACCCCAATCTCCATGTCATTGGCAGTCAAGTCTAACATGAGAGTGACGCCTTAGATCAGGGATGGGCAAAATACGGCCCACCGGTGTGTTCAACCCGGCCCACGGGTTAAATAATTTAAATGTGTTGCGTAGTGTTTCGCTATGATTCCACCCCAACCCTCAATATTTTTAGCATGAAATTTAGGAAAAGTGCTCTTAAAACCAGAATTAATTATGAGCATCTCTCTTCCCTCTTAGATAATCACCTCCTCACAGTTTAACTTTGATTATAAGACAAATGTTGGAAGCTCATTCACAGTTTCAATAATCTCACACTTCATCATATAGATCTTCCAAAAGCATAATAAGCCAATCTATTGTTTTGCGTTCTCAATGTATTTAAACTTATTCATGTAAGTCTATTATTATGTGTGTTCATCAGTTCTTTAAATTAATTTTGAAGAAAAATGTATGCATTACAGTTTTTGGCCGACTGGTCTAGAATATATATATGGCTCTCCTGTCTTTAATCTTGTATATCCCTGCCTTAGACCATGCAGCCATTGAATCAGGTCCTTTAATTAATTTAGATTCCAAATTGCATTGCTTTATTTAACAAATTTGGGACAAAACTAGTCCAAGACAAGAGTCTTATTTCAGGGATTGTCACTGAAAATCGGAGGTAGATGGGCGCCTCATCTTATCTTGTAATCGAGTGTTGCAGTACGCTTCCATCACAAGACTATCGCCTATTGACCGCTGACCAAAACGAAAGAAATAACGTATTGCTTTTCTCACCAGACTTTAGATCCGAACAAACGTTTCTTTCCTGCGGTAGTGGGTTGGTGTGTGGGGGGGAGGGGGGGAATCATTCTATTATGAATTACTAGTACAAGCAGATACACACAGTTGATCAACCTCGCCATGATTCTGTCGATATCCTTATCGATCGAGAGTGCGTTGCATACATCAAAATCAAAAGTTTGACAGGTACCTCGAGCATACACACTTGTACTGTTATTTTTATACAAATAAAGCTCCGTAAATAAAAACGTTAGAGATGATAATACAATCAAATATAAACATTATTTTTAGTTTATATTTTTAGTATACAAAAGTGAAATAAGTAGTTTTCTAATATGCATGCACACCATCTTAATACCTATTCAGGCTATTAGTTTTAATCAAAATTTTAAATGTAAAATATGGCTACAAAGGACATAATAGCTATTTTTTTCACTCATTCTGACTATTTCTTTACTTGAGTAGTCTGGTTCAATGCTCTCATGAACCATAGCCCATCATTTTCATTATATATAGGCCCTACCCTAATATTTTAGAGGACTAATCTAATGATATTTTCCAATAAAACGAATATAAAAACACGATAAGAGGGTTAATTAAATACCATTTAAATGGCAACTACTTTCTCCGGCTCCCATAAGTTATTTTAAACCCGTAACGTAAACATTAGCAAATAAATATATAAGTAATAATTTTAAAACATATTGTTTTATAAATTATAATTAAATATTATTGACACATCCACGTTGAACAACGTTTATAGTAGGCTCAGTACACCCAAATTAGATTCAAACCCCGATCTCACCATCATCGGTAGTCTAGTCTATGGCGAGAGTGATACCTTAGATCAACGGTTCCCAAAGAATGCTCCACGAATAGATTTTAAATAAAACGTGACAAGATATCAAAACTGTGAATGTATGCGTCCATGAACTGTGTATAGGTTAAGTATTGTGTAGAAATTAATTACAGACTGCACACGGTGAAACCAGAGAGACTAGAGGGTGCCAGTTCCCCCCGTCTCTCTGAGAACTTCGCCACGCTTTCAGATACGATTATTTGCTTCGACATCTTTCCAGAAATTTCTAGGAAGTTTCTATTGCATATTAAGGACTCGTGTTTCCTCGCACCTTCAGTCAGTATACAATCGAGAGTCGAAACAAATCAAGTAGCAGTGCAATTGTTATTTATTTGAACGTAGGAAAAGCCAACCTAGCATCGAAGCGTTCTGAGTGCTTGAATGATTTGATATCAGATTCTACAATAAAAGAGAATTTTGAAACTAAAAAGTCACTATTAGAATTTTGATGTCAGCTACGAGACGAATTTGAAGTTGTCAGATAGAGATAAAATATTCCTTCTTCCCTTTGCAATAACTTACTTATGTGGATCAAGATTCTCTGCCTATGTGGCTACTAAAACAAAAAATCCCGGCTCAACGCAGAGCCAGATATTCGGTTGCAATTGTCCCGAATTCAAGCAGATATGGACACATTGTGCAAAACAAAACACAGCAGTCCCATCCCTCTCATTGGAATTTAAGTTCGCGATCTATACTTTATCTTTTTTTATTAATCCCAAGTGACCTTTTATTTTTGCAGCCATGACAATATGTAACATATTGTGGATTTACAATACCTGCTTTGAATTCTTTCTCAACTGTGTTACTTTAGGTTAATTTATGTTTTTGGTTGTTATTTTGCGTTTATGTAGTTAAATTCCTTATTTCTCTGAAATTAAGGGAGAAAAAAACATTTATAATGAAATAAAACTTGATGTTTAACACGCCAAACTCTTTAAATATTCGTTTACATCGTAAATACTGATTTAATTCGGTTTAGTATATATCTATGTAGAGTCTGTGTGAAAATATTGTTGCCCTTATACCAAAGGCACTTATGTGCAAAATTGTTGTTTTGAGAAAACGATATTTAAAGTTACAATTTTCAATGGCTTTCCATAGGAAAAATTAAGTTTGGATCAACGTTTAAATAAACTATTTAGGTCTCTAAAAATAATTCGTGCTTTTACTATACGATAAAATATCGACTAACAACTTTAAAAATGGCAGTTAGATAAATACAGCACAAAATGAATGTGCATGCCTTTAGCATCAAAGCAACTAGAATGCTCCGTCACAAATTTCTCTCCTGAAAAGTGATGTGCGATTCAAAAAGTTTGGGAACCTCTGCCTTAGATCATACGGCTACCGAAGTCAGCGTGTCCTTATTTAAATATTATTTTCGAATCTTTGGGGGATATAATTGCAAATATATTTATTTTCCTACGAATTGACGTTTGGAGCATCTCTTAGACTTTACAGAATACTAACATATTTTCTGCTGTCAACATTGATTGTATTTTACTAGATTATTTGTATTATTTTATAGGTATTGAAAACATCTATAAAAGTGACAACTGCAGATCACTTGGCTTGATCTGTTATTACGTGAAGGTAGATATATTAACTGTATTAGTCGTCATAAAAGGTTATTCCTATAAAAATTGAACTGTATATAACCTATCTTCTAACTTGACACACTCCAAGCTGGCTGATACCTTCCAAAACAAGTGACAGACAACATCCCCTGTTGTGTTGACCCTACAAGCATTGGACGAATTTAAAAAAAAAAATTGTGAAAAGGTTTGTAAGAAAAGGGGCCCTTCCTCCTTACTGTTCTGGCAGGGCACTTGATGCCCATTAACAAAAGAACAGTGTCACCAATAAATTGTAAGTCCTTGAGTGTGGCATGTCTGTCCAAAGAAAGACCCAGCTTTAGGCCTTTCACACGGGTGCAAGGATCCGTGGAAATATACATAGAGGAGAACTTTTGGAATTATTTTGTTGATGACAACGTGTCTAAAATACATCCAATATAGTATTCATTTTGCCGTGCCTTAGTACCCGTTCGGGCTTTACACATACATTAATTACGCTAGTGAGACATAGATAAGGAAGGTAGAGTTTTTAAAAGTAATGTACCAACGTTTGCGTGGACAGAGATTGGAAAACCATGTAGTAAGCAGCACCCTTGGAGCTCCAAGATTGACTTATTTGTCCACGGGCCAATTAAAACGGTTGAAACATCTTAGATTAGATAGGAGGGAGTTTAATATTTCAGATACAAATAAGATATTTAATAATATAAAATATATGTAATTTAAATTTATGTTATTACTACTAACAATTCGTTTTATTCAGTATGGATAGTATAATTATTAAGACTAAAACTAAAGAGTATACGTCAAGTCAAGTTGTAAATACATGCAGAGCATATTTTTAAAATTTTAAGCCTCCGGGATTAAAATATGAAAGGAAAGATTTAGAGAACTATACAAACTTATAAAATTGGTGCTAATGTAAAAACTTAAAAAGGAATTTCCCAAAATAAGTAGTTA
>CABFOW010000638.1:18683-155192 GCA_902141385.1 Timema californicum
CACCGAGGTCGATGTTAGAATATATAGCCGTATCAAAATATATATTTTATCTCCAAATATCGAATCCAAAGCTATCATCCTCTTTGATTTCTTGATTCGAAAACAGAAAATTAAATTTTTTTACTAACTTGAATTATAATTTTGTAAATTTGACTCTAGATGTTAAGGTATATAATAGTTTATTACATTTAAAAAATGTTTAGTTGGATTATTTATTTCTATACTAGTTGGTTCTTTTGATTTCATTAGTGTATTTAATTGTGAAACTTACTTACTACTATGACATTAGGAATTCGAAACTTCACCGTCGCACTCACAAACGTACGTCACCAATCACTGATTGCTAAAGTAAAGTGAAATACCCTATTTATTATATTTTATAGGTCTAAATAAATGACTCGAACGATTACATCATTATTGTGATAGCTCGTCTAGGTTTTCAGATATTAATTCGATATATTTTATTTTCATTAATTATTTCGAATATACTGGATAACATCCCATATAACATATGTTGTACCACAAATCTGATATTTTATGGGAAACGAAAAATGGATGTTAGAATTAATTAAATCACAAAAATATTACGAATATATTGTTAACATTTTTACCTTTGTGAATTAATTAGGTAAAAGTTTAATTTTTATAAGAAGTAGTTTTAGAAAATAAAATATTTATTTCAGTAGCCAAAATTGATAAAAAAAAGTATTACTTCTCTGTTAGTATTTTTTTTGTAGGTATTAATAATATTTATCTAAAGTGACAGAAACTGCAGGTCACATTACCTAACGTGAAAGTAAATCTAGTAACATTTATAGCAGTCAGATAAGATCTTTCTTATAATAATTGGACTGTATTTAGCGCCGTAAGCGATAACAGTGCAAAGATTTGTGAGTAAAGGGTTTCGTGTGGTCAGCACAACATGCCCTCTCAGTTTCCTCAACAGGAGCTACTACTTTATTAAAGTAGTTTCTCATTTGTTCTCACAAGGAGGATTTTGAACTCGTTCCCGACCCACTGCTTCCCAGATAAGTTTTGGAAGTGCCGGATTTGAGCCCGAGAACTATGGATCTGTATCCATTGAATCTGACCACTATACCAAAGAAGTGGTCACATATATGTACACGAACTTAAATAAGGTGGCTATGTCATGTAGTAAGCCATTGAAAAAAAAACAAGTCTCTGTTAAAATTAATATTATATTGTCAAAAGAGTTATAAACTCTATTAAACCATGTTATTTTTAATATCTATTATAAAAAAAGTCTAATGATATTTAATGTATGTATGAATGTATGTATGTTTGTTTGTATGTGTGTGTGTATGTGTGTATGTATGTGTGTATGTATGTGTGTATGTGTGTATGTATGTTATGTGTGTATGTATGCTATGTATGTATGTATGTATGTATGTATGTATGTATGTATGTATGTATGTGTGTATGTGTGGGTGTATGTGTGTATGTATGTATGTTATGTATGTATGTTTGTATGTATGTATGTATGTATGTATGTATATATTTATATCTATCCAGAAAAGTTTAAATGCTTTTCAATGTGCTATAAGGATGAAATCTCCTGAAGTTGTAGAGGAACCTTCCAAAAAGATGTGCAAAACTTTCAAACCTTAAAACTGATTAAAAAAAACATATGTGGTTTATTGAATGATTTTAGTTCGTCGACATGTGTTTTACAGTTCTAAAGCAAAGAAAAAATAATTATAATAAAAATTTCAAAGTCAAATCATAATAGAAATATCAAATTATAACAGCGCTTTGTTTTCATAGTTTTGTTGATTGTTTCTTATTCATGTTAAATAAAAATGTGTTTTTTTGAAAAATAAAAATTACACAGTTTAAATTTAACATACTTATTTAATTAAAGAATATATTACTTATAGTAGTATTCAGACAAATAAACAAAAACTATATTTAAAAGGCATCTTGAAAATGAAAGAGAACGTTAGGATAAATTGAGAGAAAGTAGCTATTTTAGTGAAATATCATAAAGCTTTCGGGCAGATCTTTGCCTTTATTTGTGTATTTTATTCAATGGCTGAGCATAATAAGTTGTGAGAAACTTCATTTGATATCGTCAATGATTACTTTATATAAAATGCTATAATTTTATTGCTCTATATTTTGATTGTGAAAACTTTGCTCTCCAATATGTACAAAATACACTGTTTCTACAAGATTGAAAATTGCCCAACATAACATTCAATAAATAATCCAAGATATGCCTGACATGTAAGAGGAAGTTTACAGTACCATTTGTTTGACGTTGAAACGCAGATAATTTTTTAAATTTAGGATTACATTGTATGATACAACCACCATCAGAAGCCAACTGCTAGTATGAGATAGGATGCTCCAAGCCATGTAAAATCACAGTCTTTCATTTGTCTCCAAATAGGCTACAATGTATGATCATTTCACCTTTGAGATACAGTTTTACTTTTGGAAGGATGGCTTTAGGTAATGTTTACCAATTCTTCAGAATTCCCTTTATTTTAAGAAGGAGGCAGTTATCAGTTTAACTGACGTTCTCAAATATTATTAATTACCTACAAGGTTAAACCCTTTACAAGGTTGATATTTTCCCAAGGCCATGTTTAGCCATAACCAATTAATGTACGTGACACTATCATATAAAATTTTATAACTAATATAGTGAACATATAATTAATTTAGTTAACTCTACCTTTTTCCACTCTTACGACCAAAATAATATTAGATGGTATTATCAATTTAAGGTTAAGCTTTGTCAGGAGGGTTAGTATCATATCAATCTGTCGTAAACAGACCTAAAAGCTAGTTTGGGTGTAATTTACTATCTCAGTACTATCTCAGTAAGTATACAACTCAACTTCCCCTTCACAAACCTACATATATATCCCTCTTCTCTTAAAATACGCGAAATATTACATACACTATTTAGCTGTTGTTTCCCCTTTTCCCACAGGCCCCCTCTTTCACCCCCCTTCCCTCATTTGATAAACTTTCAGCATCCTCGATTGTAAATTTATTTGATGAAAATCTAACTACAATAACTTTTTTTATATTTGTCTCCATTAAATCAATACAATTTTAAAAATACTGGTATAATATTATGAAACATCAACATCACCTGTATCTAAATTGGTTTATTATTAATTTTTTTTGCCATTAGGTAAACAAAATCATGTTAAATCTATGTCTGTAAATATGATATAAAAGTTTTCCATCAATTTTGGACATCTTTAACATGTTTTTAATTCTCTATACACAGGCTGCTTAATCATAAATCAACCAAATGTCCTTGCTCGTTATAATAGTATTGTTCTGGTCGAAGCAACAATGCCAAGAAAACTCCTAGATCTGCTTTGCATCCCGTGGCTATTGTTTGTATTTGTTGTTGCGTCTCTAAAAGGTGTTTGAAATGTATGTCAGTAGAGCTCTTGAAACATTTTCTGACGAGATGGAATAAATTTGTGTTATTGTTCAGGATTATTCTTTAAGTAAAAAAAGAACCGAATGGGTTGCAGAATAGACACAGCCAGATTTAGATAGTAAGGAGATATTATACATTTCTAGAAGCTTATAAAATTTTATGAATGTGTCTATGCGCAAAATTGTGTGATTTTTAACTTTTCTTAGATATTATTTATACAAATAAAATAATAATAAAGTGTTATCACTAGGCTTACAAAGCGCAAACAAACAAACAATAAAAACTACATTTGATTTTTTAAAGTTCTTTCATAACCAAATCTTACTATTGTTTTAACACAGTGAAATATGAAAACCAAAATAAAAGGGGATGAAGTAATTTTTTATTACTATAATTATTTTGGTATTTAGTAAAAACATTAATTACCAATCCTACCTATGCATTCCTAATATACAAGCTAAACTTGTTTAGAAAAATATACAATAATTAATTAATATTAAATTTAAATTTAGTTCAACAAAATTAAAAATGTTAAATTGATAAAAACAAGTTTTATCTGAAGTCTCCATGTAATAGATCTAAAAAGAATTCAACTGAAAAAGTCGTGCTCATAAATATGCATACCTTACAATCTATTGGTACTGTTGAAATCTTGTGTTTAGTGTTTATTTAATTTATAAATTTTGTTCAAAAATTATTATCTGTTAATTTCCTTGTATTTCTCTCATTTAACGATATTGGCTAAATGCCTTCAAATGACAAATTGTATTATTTTATGAATAAGTGTTTAGACGAATACATGTTTATATCTCACACATTTTTTAGAAAAACTTTTAGATCCTAAAGAAAAATTTATGGTTCAAATAAAATACAAGTTCTGATCTTGCTTGATAATAATTTTCTACAAATTATGACATAAAAAGACATAATATGAAGTCCGAGCCTCTTTTTTTAAATATAAATATTGGACACAATCAGGGTTTTAAAGTACAGGCATAGGATCACTTACTAACCATTTTCCAAGGAAAATTACCAAAATCCAAATTCATTTTTAAAATATTCCAAATTCACAATTAAAAAGTGTTCCATTTATTCATGGTACTATAAAAAAAAACTTCTTAGAAAAACTCCCAACAATTAATATTTATCAATCTTAGCAATGTTATTCTCCCATCAGCGTTTAAGTTTAAGTTTACTCGTCTTACAGTTTAAAAAAAATCCATCTTGGTAGTTTTATTTGGCTATGAATCACAATTCAGGGAAGGGTTCCATTTAATATATGTTGTAGTTGCTACACAGAGGATAGAAGATAGACATAGTGCTAGTTACATTATTTCTCTCTGTGTGTCTTGTCCCATTGTGTACGGCAAATACCAAAATCCAAGGTACTGGTTTGGGTGTTAATCCTTGGGAGAGGAGGTAGGCTGCTGAAATGTTCAGTAGGAAGTACTTCATGCTATTTTGGTTGGAAAGAAACACAGTAGAGGAAAGTCAGTCAGGAGAGATAATCTTTAAGCCAATTATTGCTAACTAGCCAACCGTTTGTAATAAAAATACTGACTGACTAAAATCAACCAAGTGTTGAGGAAAAAAAAAGAAAAGAAAGATTTAATTTTGAAAAAAAAATTATCTGCGGGGTGTCCTCTGGGGGGATTGATGCTGGGTAAGGAACTCTTTTCATGAGACTGTACTTTGAAAGTTCCCTCCCCTTTCTGTACTCACCGACCAGATACTGCGGATCTCCACGGCTCAACCAGGTTAATTTCGTGAGGTGAGTCACAGAAATCTTTGGGTTAATTTTTGTAGGTTGGAACCAAAACTTTTAATATGAGAAGAAAAAAAAAATAGCACTTAGTATCCTACCTACCAGACGTCATGGTAAATTATAATACTAATTAACCTAAGGAACATTATACCTAAAAAACAAATAAAAAATGGTATTCTAGGCTTTGGTAAGAAAAAAAAAATTATAATAAAATATTCACAATCAGACAAAACCAAAAGAATGGAATAAAAAAAACAGAAAGGGAAAAAGAAAAAAAAACTGGGGCCTTGCACGGTCTGGAACACGCGACCACGGTAATAGATCCGCGTATAGTTAGTTATTCCCTTGTTTGGGATGGCACAGAATCTCGGGGCACTCGGACCCTCCTTGTTTTTTTCCAACCTCTGTACAACTCGTTGTAGCCGTCTCGGAAAGCCGCAACCACTTCTTCCCAAAGACTTAGCGTCCCTTCTTCTTTTAGCCACGATTTGTAGTGCGTCCGGCGAAATTTAACAATTAAAATCCATTTTTGGCTCTGGAGCAAAATCCAAACACTCCATCTTCCTTCCCAATTTATGGCGTCTACCCCTCTTTCCGCGCCCTTTTTCACTTCCTGCTCTCGTTTTTAGCGGGCTTTGATGAGGCCCCATCAGATGCATAAAATAAGAATTTTGAAATTAGCGGGTCAGTGATACAAAGGAAATGGTAAGAAAAATCAATTAATGAAGAACCAGAAAAAAAAACGTCAGAAATAAAATAGGTTTACTGAAAAGGATAATGTAGAAAAGTCAAAAAAGTGAGAAGGTGAGAATTGGGCCAAAACATCCAATTTCCAGGTTGGGCGGGATTACATCACCCCAAACCATGTAGCCATTATGCTCACTCCCCCTCGTACGAAAAGGAAGTGTCGCTACAGGAGGGTGAGCGGCTTGGGGGTGGTAGTAGTTCGTCTTCCACACAAGTTGTAGGGTCGGGGATGCGCGGTGGTTCCGCTTCTGTCGTCTGCAGTATGGCTTCTAATATCACGTGACGATATGAATGTTAATTAAACCTCCAGGTAAGTCTGCGTTGTTGTACTTATAATATGTTTAAAAAAATGTTAGAAATAGCGTTATGGACCGTGCAGAGCTTACAAATTGATATTAAAAGGGAATATTTAATTTTAATAAAAGGTTTAAAATATACTAGTTCTTAACTGTCCGCTAGGAGCGGTAAATGCACTATTCTCAACAAAATAGCTCAGGCCTACCAACAAATATTAATTATACTAATAACAAAAATATTATATAAGGTGAAAGGAACTTTGTTACACGTTAGGGATGATTTAATATAAACGGCCGGTTTAAGGAAGTTGTATCAAGGGTGTGTTCGAAGAAATGAATTAATTGATCTTTTACGCTATACTTGTTAATAACAAATAAAGAAGAATTAATTAACATTACTGTTCATATTTTATCAAAACCGCAATTGGCGAGCTGCACGATATGTCAATTTGAACGAAACACTCTGGATATGTAAGGTTGGTCATATTGAGAAATACTTATAGAGTTCACCTTCATATACACGTGAATCATATTTTGAAATAACAAACCAATTCTTAAGAAACGGAAGATTTCTGTGTGCTTACCATGTGCCTCAGCTCTTTAGTAAGCGGCCCCCTTAATGTGCGGTAGATGGGAACGCAAGTGTTTTTACAGTTTTTATAGAATTGAAATTTCTTGGCCAAAATAAATTAAATATTTATCCATTAGCAACATATAGTTTAGTTTTCTGCACATTCTAATATCAACAGATCTTTAATATGTGTAAAGAATGTCCTGGAATTTTGTCAAAATATTCTAAATAAAAAGAAAAACTTTTGACCAAATTCCAGGACACCCTTGATAGATATTCAAGATCTGTTGATATTAGCATGTCCAGGAAACTAAAATCTACGTTGCTACTGGACAACTATTTTATTTATTTTGCCCAATAAATGTAATGGTATAAACATTGTAAAATTATTCGCGCTCATTTCTGCCGCCAGGTTTGCACACTGAAGCGTATGATGATACACATAGGCAACAACATTTCGGAAGATCCAACCATCGCTCCATCACGATCATTGATACAACCCATAATTTATATCGTTTCACTTCTCGTGTTATACTTAGAGAAGTGAACCGATATGGTCCTCGCACACCAGCATAATATCTTTTTATTACTGTACTGTATAAGTAACCTATGTATTTATCTTGCCATTCATTGATAGGGTACTGTGAACACCGACAACCATCTTAGCACCCTGGTAGCAGCATAGTATCGTATATGTACTGTGCGGGGTTTTCCATTCCACTTTGAAAGTGGAAAGACGCGTATGGTACTGTCATGGCGGCCATTCCCTACCCCTCACTACCCTCTCAAACAATCATATCACTAATCAGTAAAAAAAAAATTCAGCCATTGAGGAATCATTTCGCCAGTTTCCCAAATAATTTCAAATATCTGCTAAGGCTGAAATATTTAACTTGGTCTCTCGGTATGAGAGAAGAGTATTTGAATGTGAGTACAGAACTGATATTACCCTGGACATTTTCACTTTTCTCCTCAACAAGCATTGCAGCCCCATATATCCAACGATCAGTTACCCATGATACCTCTACCTCTTCATAATCTTCTTCAGTAACTTCTTCAACAATCAATATATCCTCTTGCTTCCTATCATCAACTTTATATGCCTCCTCAACCGGGTCATAACGTTCCCCAACAGCCATCGCCTCCCACCACATTCAACCTTCATCCTCACTATGCTTCCTTCTCATGATGTTCTTCAACAGCAAAATATGCTCTAACCTCTAACTAAGGTATACGAAAAACATTTTACCAACGTGGATACAATCCTCAAAAGTGTAAAATCTCTCCAAACACTTTTCTTTTCTTACTTATTTCATGTATCCACTTCTTTCTCTCTGGCTCCAGCAACATAGCCGCTACCACAATGACCTCATCAGATGAAGAATACAAGCTATCAATAATTATAATTAACAGAACAAAAAAAATACACTCGCTTATTTTAACTGCGCTACTCTCAGGTAGCGAAGGAGGATTGTAAAGTGTGGCGGGGGGAATAAGCTCTTGGGGCATACGTCGTAACTACGATCTCGGTGTGTGGGATCGTCGTGGCAATACGATACCATACTGCTACTATACTGCTACCATACTGGCACCGTACGTATACGATACTATGCCGATGTGCTAGGACCTTAAAACCCAGACTGCCACGGTGTTTTGAGTTTTGTTCGAAGCATATCAATACATATCCATCCGCCCATCATCGCATTTTTCCACAACAAACACATTTTTTTATTTTACACATTTTATTCATGGTATAACCCAGTTTGATAGTGAAACTAGATTACCAAGCAATTATAGTATTGCATTTTTTATCTCTGGTGTTAAAAGTGCACTTTTTGACCCATCCGATTATATCAAAACATGACTTAAGAATAAAATAATTTAATTTTAGAACATACACAACACTAGGTCATTAAATCATTACTGTGAAGAAAGGATGTATCGATTTACCGTGGGGTCTGCAGGCCTGGATTAACATTTTTGGGGGCCCTGTGCCAAGATGGAGCTTGGGACCCTTAGGAGTTAGTTCCCCAATGAAAGATTATGAATCTTACGTATATATATATATATATATATGTATATATATACATATATATATCATACAAGAATAATTTTATTTAGAGATAAACTTTTTTACTTTTTTTTAGCAATCATGGTGAGTACAATGAGTTTTGTTATTAACATATTAACTATTAATACTATAATAACTATTAAACTAGACAGTCTATTATATTCTGAGTGGATTATGTTACTGTATATTAATAGCTAATAATAATATTATAATAATGGAGATTATATAATAATAGACTATTTCAGTGTAATTGCATTTTACGTAATCCACCATTTGCATATAAAATAGTAATAGTATTAGTATAGTCAAATTATTTTATTAATTAAAACTTTTTTGGCCTTTTTCTCACATTGTATTTAGTTAATTTTTCAATATTTATAATTTTATAATTTTCCCCAGAAATTATTGTCAATAGAAAATCCATGTTTATTTTTCTGTCAAAAGTCAACGGTACCGTCTGCGGATATGTAGTATTTTATGGGTTTCCAAAATTTTACGTTAATTTATATAAACACAGACTGTCGGACTCCACAGGCTACCAGCACCCTTCCATAAGGGAATTGATAGATTATTTTGGAATAAATTTTACGAAGAAAACATAAAAATATTGAAATATAATATTATCACAAAATAAATAGGACAAGTCAAAGTGATTTATTTGTCAGGCAGGTTGGGGGCCCCTAAACTCTGGGGCCCCTTGCATGTCACACTTGTCACATACCTTAATCCGGGCCTGGTGGTCTGCTTCCCTGGATAGTTATATAGACGTCCCGGATCATGATTCCCGGAACATATAGGCATATTTCCCGAAACGAGAACTTTACTTATGGTCACCATGGTATGGTTAGTTAGGCCTAGAATAGGTTTAAGATTTCCACTGGATCCATACGTTCATAATCACTATCATCCTGTCATATAATTGCAGCTATGACGTGTAGACAACCTCCAAGATATCCCCTGGGCAACCTTTTGTTCCCACAGAGCGGCTACAATTCTACATATATGGTGACCTCTATAGATACCGCAATCCAGGAACATATGTCATACCCTAAAATAACACTAATAAATATAAAAGAATGCGACAATCTAGCAAATAATATATTCTTAGAAACACTAGGATCATAGCCCATAGCAATTTAGTAGTCAAACGCAATAGCTACAAAAAAGCAAGATAAGTTATATATCTATAATTCCTAGTTTTACTCCTTATCAGTCACAAAACAGCAAATAATATATTATTAAGTTTTAGATAGCAAATTCTTGAGCTGACACAATGAAACAATAAGAATACATTCATAGATTATTTTGTGGTCATTTATCTCTACCCTTCTTGGCTGTATGCATTTTATCTACGCTCATGGGCTAAGGATGAATAAGATTGGGTTTTAAAAGTGCTGTACCATTTATTTTGAGGAAGAGAAGTAAACAAATGAGGAAAAACAGCCTTATAACATTGTATAACCTTGTCTATCCATCTCATCTTCTCAAGTCGTCTCTAGTACCACATTTAAAAGCTTTTCATCTTCTTGAGAGTCGAAGCTTCTGCTCCATACAGTGTGATGTTATAAATATACCATTTGATCAGTTTCCTCTTCAGTTTCAAACTCAACTTGCTGATCAGCAGTGACCTCTTCTTGTTTAAATCTTCCTTGGCGATCCTTGATCTAATTTCTTTGGTTCAGTAGAGGTATCCTTTATTTGTGAGTCTTCTGACAAAATATGCCAACCGGGTCAAGGTACTTGGACTGCTCAATACTTTCCATCTCCCGGTTTCCAACTTTTATTTTAGCAGCTCTTTATTTTTTGAATTCTCCATCACTTTGGACTTCTCAATGTTGGTTTCCATAGCAAATCTTCTCACCATCTCTCCAGCTGGTCCACAATTTCCTGCAACTCTTCTTCACGTTGGACCGGCGATACAAGATCATTTGCGTATTTTACTGTTGATGACGCGTTCCCCTGTCCTGAGATTGCCACGTCTCTCCAGAGATTCCCTATCCAGACACTTTCCATACAAGTTTGACAGACTGGCTGGGGACAAACAGCATCTCTCCCTCACTTCTCTTCCTGTCTATAAGCTTTGGTCCACCCCGTCATTCAGTCTCTCCTATTTTCGCTGACCCAGGTATAGCTTTTCAATCAGATTTCTGTCCCGCCAATTGATGCTGATTTTCTTGAGTAATTCCATAAGCTTCTTCTACTTGACTCTAACGCCTTTTACCAGTTCTAACAGAAAAACAATATATGAACAAGAAATTTGGTCCATGTGCTCACCAATGAGGACCATTCTGAAATTATTTAATATATTGAAATATTTTTTTCTGCATATTAATCTTTAGTGAACTTTTTATCACTAAGAATATTTTGTTTGTTTCAGAAAATATCTTGTCGAAATATTCCTACAAAAATAAGTTAAAAACTAATTATTGGAATTTGGATTTGTATACAATCTGTATAATGCTGTTTAGAATATAACAGTGAAATGAAAGTTAGGGTTTTGTGTATGCATCTGTAGGCACGGGGGACAAGATGTATACCTCGTCTGGATTGCCGGTGAGGGGGGTTTAGGCTCTTATCTTAACTAGGCATACTAAGGCTTATTTTTCCCATTTTATTTTCCACCTCCAGGCCAATATCCGTGAATTTATTATGAATCCTTACCTTTCTAATCCTTACCTCATTAAAGTAAATGTGAGAGCTGTTGGGAATGGATATATAAAGCATTGCGTAAAAAAGTAATAAAAATATTAACCTTACTGTTTGATGCACCATAATTTGTAGTATAAAATTATTTACGTTCTTTTATACATAACTATATAGTTTTTCTACAATAATTCTATCTGTTATAACGTATTTCGAAACTATAAAGTTGTGAATAAAAACAAAGAGCTAGTTAATACATTATATCATATGAACATTCATAAAAGTGTTAATATTATGAGCTTTGTAGGTTAATTCAAAAATAAAAAAACTTCTAAAGCCATTACATTTCATTTAGTAAGGTCAAAATAGGTAGACTAATATAGATAAAAAATCATAAAAAATATATAGAATACGTTAAATGTTTGACACAAATATAATATTTTGGGTGGTAGAAGAGTTTAAAATTTTAATTACACATTAAAATATATATTTGATTGATAAGAAATGTCTAAGGGATTTTTTAATTTCAAGTTTAAAATTAATTATAGTTTAAAATGACAATTACTGTCCAAAAAAAAAAAGTTGTGTGAAGCGTATAACCCAAATGGGTACACGAGGTGCTAGAACAAAATTGTGTCAAATATCTTAAGACTTGTTAGGATTTCAAGGCTATAAGTTATAGTCCTACTGTTTTTAATTAAAGCTGCTCTTTCACAATTGGATTAATATATATGGATTGGATTTTGAGAGTCCCTTAACAAAATACACACTAAAGAAAACAGATAAAAAACATTAACTGAGCTGTAATAAGTTTTTTATTTTACTATTTACATATAAATATAATATAAAAATTACTAAAGCATTCCTAATAATATTTATTGCTCATTCATACAAACACAAACATTTAGAAAATAATGTACATTATTAATACTATAAATAAATATATTTCACACATTAGATCAAATTGTTGACTTTTTATCTTTGAGAGCAGAAAATAAATCTACTTGAAACTAGAAATTACTATGTATAAAAACAGGTTTTAGATATTAATATGGCGTTTAATGTAATTACACAAGGAACGTGAGTTAAGGACAGTGTTCTTGCATTTTTTTTAAATAAAAAGTGTGATGTTATAAATATACCATTTGATCAGTTTCCTCTTCAGTTTCAAACTCAACTTGCTCCTCAACAGTAAACTCTTCTTGTTTAAATCTTCCTTGGTGATCCTTGATCTAATTTCTTTGGTTCAGTAGAGGTATTCCTTATTTTTGAGTCTTCTGACAAAATATGCCAACTGGGTCAAGGTACTTGGACTGCTCAATAATTTACATCTTCTGGTTTCCAACTTTTATTTTAGCAGCTCTTTATTTTTTGAAATCCCTATCACTTTGGACTTCTCAATGTTGGTCTCCATAGCAAATCTTCTCATCATCTCCCCAGCTGGTCCACAATTTCCTGCAACTCTTCTTCATGTTGGGCCGGAAATACAAGATCATTTGCGTATTTTACTGTTGATGACGCGTTCCCCTGTCCTGAGATTGCCACGTCTCTCCAAAGATTCCCTAACCAGACACTGTCCATACAAGTTTGACAGACTGGCTGAGGACAAACAGCATCTCTTCCTCACTTCTCTTCCTGTCTATAAGCTTTGGTCCACCCCGTCATTAGTCTCTCCTATGTTCGCTGACCAGGGTATAGTTTTTCAATCAGACTTCTGTCCCGCCATTTGATGCTGATCTTCTTGAGTAATTCCATAAGCTTCTTCTACTTGACTCTAACGCCTTTTACCAGTTATAACAGAAAAACAATATATGAACAAGAAATTTGGTCCATGTGCTCACCAATGAGGACCATTCTGAAATTATTTAATATATTGACTGCACAATTTCTCAAAAATTAATTTGTCTCTTGAAATATTTTTTCTGCATATTAATATTTAGTGAACTTGTTATCACTAAGAATATTTTGTTTGTTTCAGAAAATATCTTGTCGAAATATTCCTACAAAAATAAGTTAAAAACCAATTATTGGAATTTGGATTTGTATAAAATCTGTATAATGCTGTTTAGAATATAACAGTGAAATGAAAGTTAGAGTTTTGTGTATGCATCTGTAGGCACTGGGGACAAGGTGTATACCTCGTCTGGATTGCCGGTGAGGGGGGTTTAGGCTCTTATCTCAACTAGGCATACTAAGGCTTATTTTTACCATTTTATTTTCCACCTCCAGGCCAATATCCGTGAATTTATTATGAAGCTTTACCTTTCTCATCCTTACCTCATTAAAGTAAATGTGAGAGCTGTTGGGAATGGATACATAAAGCATTGTGTAAAAAAAGTAATAAAAATATATAGCTTACTGTTTGACGCACTATAATTTGTAGTATAAAATTATTTACATTCTTTTATATATAACTATATAGGTAGTTTTTTACAATAATTCTATCTGTTATAACGTATTTCGAAACTATAAAATTGTGAATTAAAACAAAGAGTTAGTTAATACATTATAGCATATGAACATTCAAAAAAGTGTTTATATTTTGTGCTTTGTAGGTTAATTAATTTTTTTTTTTATAAAACCATTACCTTTCATTTAGTAAGGACAAAATAAGTAGACTTATATAGATAAAAAAAAATTAAAAAAATATAGAATACGTTAAATGTTTGACACAAATATAACATTTTGGGTGGTAGAACAGTTTAAAATTTTAATTTCACATTAAAATATATATTTGATTGATAAGAAATGTCTAAGGGATTTTTTAATTTCAAGTTTTAAAATTATTTATAGTTTGAAATAACAATTACTGTCTAATAAAAATCAAATAAAACAAGTTGTGTGAAGCGTATAACCCAAATGGGTACACGAGGTGCTAAAATAAAATTGTGTCAAATATCTTAAGACTTGTTAGGATTTCAAGGCTATAAGTTATAGTCCTACGGTTTTTAATTAAAGCTACTCTTTCACAATTGGATTAATATATATGGATTGGATTTTGAGAGTCCATTAACAAAATCCACACTAAAGAAAACAGATAAAAAACATGATCTGAGCTGTAATAAGTTTTTATTTTACTATTTACATATAAATATAATATAAAAATTACTAAAGCATTCCTAATAATATGTATTGCTCATTCATACAAACACAAACATTTAGAAAATAATTTACATTATTAATAGTATAAATAAATATATTTCACACATTATATCAAATTGTTGACTTTTTATTTTTGAGAGCAGAAAACAAATCTGCTTCAAACTAGAAAACACTATGTATAAATACAGGTTTTAGAAATAAATATGGCGTTTAAAGTAATTACATAAGGAGCGTGAGTTAAGGACAGTGTTCTTGCATTCTTTTAAAAAATAAAAACGTTTTAAAAAACTTTTTTTTTTCAAAAGAAATCTAGAAATTCTCCATCAGAAAAATTGAGTTTAATTTTCTTAACATGTTGACTTGTCAAAGAGGTCCTGAAAATTGCAAATGACTTTCTATCTTAATTTAAAATGATTTTCATAAAATGCTAATAAACTCATCTCAGTTATTAAGTAAGTGTTTAAATACTAATGTAAAGAAAATTAATCACTATATTTCTACAGGCAAAATATTTTATTTCTTTTGGCTAAAAAATGTATTGCTTTGAAAACTGCAGAAACACTGTCCTTAATTCGAATTCCATACGTCCCATTTGTATAAGCTTATATTTTGTTTCAATGAATAACTAATAAATTAAATTAAAGCGAGCTTAGCTATAAGCTTATCCTTAGTGTCCAAATTGTATTAAGTTATTTATCGTGTGAACGGTATAAATATATTTATGTACTACTCCACACGATACTAACAGAATTCATAAGCATGAAATTTCTTTTTCAGACATATTTAGAACTCGATATTACCACACCATATAACTAGTTTTCTTTGTTTTGTTTTACTCAGGCAGACTACCTAAGAGTTTTCCCATTTATCGTCACCATCTTCTTATTATTTGATGAACACGTGGATTCAGATCACTTGGGGTTGTATGGAGGTAGGTAAGTGTTGGAACCCCTAACACCATTTCCCGAATCAGTAGAGTTACCGAAACCACCGTAAATTTCGTAAACACTTGGGCCGCTAGCCTTGGGCGGGTAGCCGCCGGCCTGACCCTCATATTTGACCTCGGCGACGAACCCTGTAGTTTCGTTGGCATGGTACGTGACGATCTGTTTTCTGCCATCCGGGAGAAGAACCTGGTACTCTCCGGTAACGGTATTGCCGTCGCTACTCTCCTGTTGATTGTTGTCGTTACCGCTGTTCTCGTCCTTAACCGCGTACTGGAAGCTGTAAGAATCGTGCTGGAATCGAAAACGAGGTTACAGTAAGAGCCCAGTAGGAAGGACAGTTAATGAAAAACAAAAATATATACTTTCTTTGCGGTCAACACAATCCAACTATATCATTAGTATTTGTCAAGCAAGGCCCGGATGCTGATGACATGCCGTCTATTTTTGGGGGGAGGGGGGGAAAATGGGGGTCTAACCAAATTAATGCTCTTGTGTAAATTTATTTTATTCATGAACCCCTGGTTGGGGAAAAGTTTTCTTATAAGTATGTTTTGTTTGTTTTTTACTTTCTATTGCCCTTTNGGGGGAGAAGGTGGGTATAACCAAGTTAATGCTCATGTGTAAATTTATTTTATTCATGAACCCCTGGTTGGGGAAAAGTTTTCTTATAAGTATTTTTTTTTGTTTTTTACTTTCTATCGCCCTTTGGAGAGAAAGTTATTATGATCTTCAAAAAATTAATTTCGATATTTGGATAGATGTTGAAGTTTCATAACCCCTTGAAACCAAAATGTTGTTTTCACGATGCCCACTGTCTGTACCTAGGGCTAAATTCGAAATTATTTTAACAATCAGGCTAAAATTTGGTATCGAGGGTATTTATAAGGTTCCCCTGAGGAATTTTTGGAATTATTTATATAACCCTAAAATTAAAGGTGGTTGGTTTACTGAGGGTAAAAAAACAAGTAAAAAATCGAGATTCTCAAAATCTACTGTATCGATTTTGAGTAAACTTTTTATCTAGGCTGCCTCTGTGGTATAGTGATCAGAGTTCCTGACTACGGATTCAGACGTCCCTAGTTCGATCCTCTGTGCTTCAACAATTTGTCTATGAAGCAGTGGGTCTGAAACAGGGTCAAACTCAACATCGTAAGGACAAATGAGGATTTACTTGGATATATAAATAGCATATCCGGTCTAGGAAACTGATGCCGAAGGTTTCCTTGTGATGACAAAATGACACTATATCAGCAAATGCTGAAACTACCATTGATAGCAGCGGCGGCCGCTCGGTCGTTATGGTTCACTTGCAGACTTGTGCCATGGAGATATTTATCTATGCATTGTTTAGCATTATAAACAAAATGACTGTTCTTATTTTCCCATGAAAATGACATTAACGATACGTTACATAAGCATACATTTCAAATTTCGATATCTTCTGAATTCTTTGCGAAACAAAATAACTTATTTTTGTAAAATTGTAAAACTATTGAAAATAAAAATCTCTTGTTTGAATTATATCTTTATAAGAACAATATTTTCTGAGCTATAAAAATTATATATAATATATATAAATTATATATAGTTTTGGGGCTCTTTGGAACAGTTATTGATTATTATTCTCTTTGATTTCTATTTTCTCAACATTTCTGTAAGATCATTTATGCTCTTTGGTTGAGTGTTTCTGTGAATATTTTTATTATTTTGTTTCACATATCTCACAAGTTTTTAGTAAATGTATATTTTAAGATAAATGATTGAGCATGTACATGGTGTTCAATACAAGATAAAAAATCACACGAGAGAAAAATTAGCCCCATTAAACCCTGCTGGGACTCAAACTTATACTTTACAAACTTTATTAATCTTGTTTATTACAATAGTGGCACGTCATTATACCATGACCCCAGGTCCGACTAAAAAAATATTAATACACATTATTATATAGTAATATATATATATATATATCAAAACGACCATTTTAATTAAAATATTTTGGTTGGAATAAAAAACAAAGCTAAGTGAGACCTGATAACGTACTTCTTTAGTGTTAAGAAATTTCATTTCAGGACTTACAAAAGTAGACCACCTAATTCCCTATCTTGAGCAAGTTCCATCCAGAACACCTCATTATACCCTTTCTCTGTCAGGTACATATAATTAAGACCTTTAATCAAAAATTATTTCCATCTAACCCACAAATATTTTTAGGACATATTTCATACATTAAATAAGGATATTAAAACACATTAATTTGGTAACACTTTTAATTTGTGTTGAAAAATATTTCTAAAAAGTCCACGTTTTATACATAATATAACGAGATATATCTATATATCGATTGTAAGCACGTGGAAAATATCTACTCACCCATCCGTTATCATAGTGGCCACCGCTGGAACCTTCAGTGTGGCTGCCTGCAGAAGGACCTACAGGGTGACCTACTGTGTGTTCTATAGGGGGACTTACAGTGTGATCTATAGGGGGACTTACAGTGTGATCTATAGGGGGACTTACAGTGTGTTCTATAGGGGGACTTACAGTATGTTCTATAGGGCGACCAACAGGATAACCCATTGGGGGAACTACGGTGTGATCTATAGGAGGACTTACAGTGTAATCTATAGGGGGAGATATAGTTTGATCTATAGGGGGAGATGTAGTGTGATATATAGGGGGAGAAGAGTTTCTTCTATAGGGGGAGGAGCTTCAGTCTGATCTATAGGGGGACTTACAGTGTGATCTATATGGGGAGTTAGCGTTTGATATACAGCGGGAGCTATGGTTAGAGCTATAGGGGGACCTACAGGATAACCTACAGGTAGACATATTGGTGGAACAACAGGACTTTTTGGAGCATCATACAAGAAAGTGGGTGCAGCTGCTCCTCCTTCGTTGGTCGATGGTCTTAAATCAAGTTTTGGGACATCTTCAAGTTTGAATATTAGTGCGATATAGCCACCAACGGATAGTTTTGGGTAGAGTCCCGCCTCAACGCCCCCGAGGCTGCCCTCTTTGATGAAGTGACCTCCGAGGATGTCACCGTGGACCAGGTCCGACGCTACCACAATGGACACCAAGATGACACAAATCAACTGCGGGTCAGACAAAGAATAGTTAACTCTCGAGTTATAATTATATTCTTTAATATTGTTAACATAGCAGCTTTTGTAAGTGAGCTGTAATTGTTAATATAGCAAATTTTAGATGATATAAATTTGATTATTTTAGTTTTGTTGTTCATTTAGCTCCCAGTTTATTAAATACTTCAACCAAAGTGGTAGGGATTACTAGTGTGAATTAAATTTATTTCACCCAAGCTAATCTAAAGAGAGGATGGACAAATACAACAAGTTACTTCTTCTAGTTATTATTATTATTATTAGCACCGCGTCTTACTACCCGTTCGGGTTATACGCACTTACGCTAATGTGTAATGGTAGGGTGATTGTGAGATGAAAATGAAGGACCTACAGTTTAACGTGGAATCCGAACCACGGTGGAGACCTGGCATTCCTCACATTCACAAGATGTTATTCTAGTTAACCATCACTAATGCACCAGGATGAGATACTAACATCGATCAGCCAATCAACAGTATCCTAATTTACTGAACGATTGAGGTCTTAAACTGCGTGGTCACGTGCTAGGAACATTCTCATTAAATTCTCAGTGTAATGATGTTGATTGTATCCAATAATTATATTCATCAGATTTTGTCTAGAATAAGAAACCACAATATGAATCTATGAGAAAACCTGAGTAAATCACCGGTAGTGTATCTGAATAAATAATCATTAGATTACCTAAATCCCTCACTTTATTGTACTTGAATAAATCAGCGTAAGTGTGTCTGAGAAGGTCACCAAATGTGGAACTGACTAAATAACCATTTGTGTACCTGAAAAATCATTGTTAGCGTAACTGAATGTATTATCATAACTGTACCTAAATGAATTACTGTTAGTGTATTTGAATAAATCAATGTTTGTTTACCAAAATAAATAAATAATTGTTAGTAAACCTTATAAAAAAATATAGCTTAAATCATCACTGTTATTTTACCTGAATAAAAAACTACTTGTGTAAAAAAATAATTTCCTATAATTATATCTAAATAAATCAACATCAGTTTACCTTGATAAATAACTACTAGGCTACCTGAATAAATCTTAGTTAGTGTAACCAAACAAATCACAATTAGTATATAAATAAACACCTGAGTAGAATACCATTAGTTAAGATGAATAAATTACCATTTATATGCCATAACAAATCACCATTAATTTATCTGAGTGTATCACTATAAATACACATGAATAAATAACAATTTATGTACCTAAATAATTCACAGTTAGTGTACCTTTATGTATCACTATTAATGTAGCCCTATCTGTTCAAATCACCAATAGTGTGCCTTAATAAGCTAATAATAGTTTAAATAAAGAATCACCATATCTGTATTTAACTATATCACCATAAGTGTATCTGAATGAATCATGACTACTATAAATATATAATTCACTATTAATCTACATGAATTAATCACCATTATTGAAAATGAAGAAACAATTATGAGTGTAAATGAATACATCCCTATTAGTATAATTAATTGTTCGCAATTAGTTTATCTAATAATAAATATCAGTGTACCTTAATAAATCACTCTTAGTCCATTCGAATAATATACCATACATGTACTTAAATAGATCACCGTTATTTTACTCGAATGAATCCTAGTCAGTGCTCTTAAATAAATACTTGGATAAATCTCTATTACTATATTTATATAAAATCACCATTATTTTATGTGAAAGTTATGAAATATGGTGTCTTTGAATCAGATTTTAAAAAAAACAATCGATATTGTGACAACTTTATTGTATTTGTCCGTACATTTTGGAAATGACACCTGGACATGGAAATATAAGCCTGGATCCTTGGTTTAGCATACTAATGCACTGTCATTGAGCTATATCTAATACGGTTTCAATTCCAGTCTCCAGATGTCACTTTTTAAAATTTACAACAATGATTTGTTACGGCCGAATCCGTACTAAAGATTAATTCGATTTCCCAAACTTTGCTACTCATGTACAATTGCGTATACTTTCTCCATGTATTATTATTATTAGCACCGCGTCTTACTACCCGTTCGGTTTGTACGCAATTACGCTAATGTGTAATGGTAGGGTGATTGTGAGATGAAATTGAGGACCTACAGTTTAACGTGGAATCCGAACCACGGTGGAGGCCTGGCATTCCCCACATTCACAAGATGTCTTGTCAGAGGTGAAGGAAGGGTTTGGTAATCAGATAAATCTGTGCCGGGACCGAGGATTGAACCCCGGNCATTCACAAGATGTCTTGTCAGAGGTGAAGGAAGGGTTTGGTAATCAGATAAATCTTTGCCGGGACCGAGGATTGAATCCCGGCCGCCAGCACAAAAGTCTGACACCTTACCCCTAGACCGCCAGGTCACCTTTCTCCAGGTAAATTCTGTTTTTAAAATACTCTATGCTCTTACTATAGTGAACCCATACAGACATAGATTTTTGGTTATCTCTCTAAAACTCACTAAAACCTAAATTTTTATCTTCTTAACATGAAGAGAAAGGAGTAGTGACAAATAAACAACGACCTTTGATGCAAATGAAAGAAAAAAATAAGAAGAATTATAAGTATGGTGTTATGGAAAGATGTTTTAAATATCATAAATACGAATGGTATCAAATACAAAAGGGATAAGAAAAGCAGAAGAATAAAGGGAACTTTTGAAAGGTATGTAACAAAGAAGAGTTAACAAGGTAAGAGATTTACTGAAACATTATATTTTTTAAAACGATAACTATAAAAGTAAACGTAGAAGGGTCCAAGACTGGTGTACGTGAATCAGATAGTGAAATATGTCATCCAAAGAAGGTACAAATATGTTAAAGTTTGGACACAGGATAGGTTAAAGTGGAGAGCTGCAGAAAACCGATAGCAAGATTAATTACCTAATTATGTTGAAAATCTATTTAACAACATTGAATTACTCTGTTATATATGACAGAATTCTCTAAAATGTTTTAACATTTTAAACTAACCATTCACAACTAATTTTACACAGGTAAGATACGACAAATCCATATTAACAATGTTTTATTTTAAACCCTCTCCTTAAATATAACTCTTAAGTAGCTACTATAAAAATTGAGCTAAGGTCTTTTCTAAATAGAAAAATAGAAAAATGTAACAGAGTTGGATACTAAACATAGCCGTGGGATACTATTAGAAACTGCATGACCAAGAAAGTTATCTACCCCTTCTTTTATAAGAATCAAGTCACAGTAATCCAATATCTTTAGCATATACAAATATAATAAATACAATTTTAATATATATTCATAACCCATATGTTTGTCACATTAATTGTAATATCAATGGGTCACATCTTTTTAACAAAAGAAAATGTGTATTATTTCCTTTCTCAATCAATAGGCAGGTATATTTGACCAAGTGACAATTTAGATAAATTTAAGGTCCAAGAATTTCTAATTCAAAACATGGTAGCGTTATATATAAACTATTTTTATATGGATTGGTCCTATAACTCATGAGGTGTGTGTAGTGTTAGATTATATATTCTATGGTAGCTAAATCATGAAGCCAGAAAGTATAAGCTAAAACCATATATTAAATCGTACAAACATGTATATAATAATAAATATTACCTTATAATACGCCATGTTTCAAAGTGCCCAGATCGAAAAAACTTAAACAAGAAAAAACCACTTTCAAAAATATAATTTAAGATGTTATTCCATTTATTGCTCAAACCAAAATGATAATTTCAACATTCTGTTTACCGGCTTATATACTCAATGAACAATTTACAAGGACTCCCTCGCCCCCACCAATGACTATTCAATAACCAGGGCTTATGAACAGATTCCTCATTTGGTTGCTTTCCATAAGATGTCCACGTGGATCGTGAAGAAGTTGAGTGTGATTAAGGAGTTGAATAGGGTGTTTCTCTCCCTCCCTTATCTAACCGAAGTCTAAAGGGTCGAGGATATATTAGGTGGTTTGAAAGGAGCCTTGCAGTACCTTACATGGGTGGTTCCCTCCCCCTAATTCCATTTATAAATCAAGGAAAGGTCAACATTAAATATCGTCACTTTAACCGTTCGTTGTTAACATCGTTTATACTTTTGAGGTACTCTCACTTTGGAGATAGCATCGTGCAAGAACAGCTCAACACTTTTGTTTTTGTTGATTTTTTTTTATTTGGTTGGTGTCAATGGTCGCTTATGCTTACCAAACTATAAAATTTTCAAGACCAAATTCTCTGTAGAGAACGGTTACTATTAAAGTTTACTTTATAAGCACAAGGCTACCATTCGTACACGATTCACAAACCACAATAACCTTTGACGACGTTCTTACCACTAAGCACCAACCTCGACCTCCAAGTGACTAAAACGGTTAAATTGAAAACCCAAATTTTTTTAATTTATATTAGTTACATCTTTACTGTTCCCTGTGGTTTATTGTATATTCTAAAAATAATAAAGTTACTTTATAAATTTCCTGAGCGAATAATGAGTACACCAGCTAGTAGATAAATATCCATCAAACAACTTTTTAATCAGGGACAGACAGCCACACAATTAGACAGACATGGGGACGTACAGACAGACACGAGGACCAATAGAATTATAAAAACTACTTTTACTTTCTCACTACGTTACAGCTAGAGAAACTATTGTGATCATCAAAAAGGTTTAACTCGAGTTTTTGATGAATTTCGAAGTTTCATGATCCTTCGAGTCTAAAAGGTTTTTTTTTAATTTCCATCTTTCTGTCCGTCCGTTTGTCTGTACTTTGGAGAAGAGCCTAAACCATTATACTGATTAGACTAAAAATTGGTATCAAAGGTTTTCGTTGAGTTGCCCCGAGGATTTTTTTTGAATTGGATATCTAACACTAAATTAAGGGTAGTTTACTAATGAACAAAAAGAGAAAAAATTGATTTTTTCAAAATCGGCTCTAATGATTTTGATTAAATTTCATTTCTAAGCAATGATTAATATTATAAACAAAATCTTTACTTTAATTTTTTAGGAAAAATGACTTTAAGCTTCGACATTTTTATACGAAATCTTGACCCTTGTGGAGCCAATATTGATATTTTTATTGTTCCAAATATACAAATGAGGACATAGATTCTCTAAAAATAAAATTATAAAATTTAAAACCGGGATTTATAAAATGATTTACGTGAGTATAGCACAATCCATACAATTTTTTTTACCAATATATATTAAATGAGTTTTGAGAGTCCACATTAAAGAGTAATGCTAAATAAACATAGTTAAGTCAGAAATAAAAATATTTTTATGAAGTAATTGGTTTTTAATTTACTTTTAACATTTTCACGTTATATGATTAAAATTAAAGCGAGCTTTCTCAAAAACACTTATAGTTCACAATTATAAATGGAAAAAAATGGTATGTTTCTCCGCACGGACTTTCTCAATCCATTGTTTAAAAATGGAAATATTTAATCAAAACTCGTAATATGTGTGAAACGAAATAATAAACATTAGCAAACCCGAGAAAATTGCGTTTTACTCACGTAAAATATTTTTTGAATCCCAGGTTTAAATTTTATTATTTTTCTTTTTTAAAGAGTTAAAGTCATCTATAATATATTTTGATCCCCAAAAAAGATCGATATTGGGTCCACAACGATAAAAACTTGATATTAAAATTTCTACTTCCAGTTAAAATTTGCGACATTTTATTAGGGATTACACATCTTATGGTTATCGCATTTTTACTTTCTTGCTATCTTACAGGTAGGGCAAACTCGGGTAATTTCCCAGTATTAAGGTTTATTTCCCTTGAAGTTCACATTAAGGACTAAAGAAATTATACGACATTGGTTAAGTGTTAATAAGGTATAGAACCAATCCGAAACCGAATAAGTGGTTTTTAAATGTACATCTGTCTGTCTATACCTTGTATTAGAAACTGAACTTTTTTAACAATTGGGCTACAGTAAGTAAGTAATAAAGGTGATTTTTATTGGAAAGAAAGTCAAATGCAAGTATTGTCACCCAAAAAAGTGGATAAAAGATAGCCCCAGTCTATATTTTAACAACGGTAAAGTACATTTCCCCCCAATTGAACAGTATCATGATCCTCTTCACAGCCTCCTTACTAATGATCATCTCGAGTCTCAGCATTTTTTGACAAACACTAGGAAGTATATTGGATGTTTTCAAACGCCCTTTGGAGCTAAGGAGGTACATGAAGGGAATCTTATGCTCACTTTTAAGGTTCATGGGCAAGTTTACCACAGGATAGGAAGTGTGCTACCTACATCACTAAAAAAACAATTTTTACGAATATACTTTGTTGGAAATAATGAAAAAGTCGGAAATTTGGTCAAATATCTTCAATGTTGTGAATCCTTGGTTAGTTGGACAGCTTCAAAAAGTTTTGCATGATCACGATCCTTACATACGAGAGTTAAAACAATAATGGAGAATGCCCAAAAAGGTCAAGATTTAAAGGTGTGATTCATGTGTACAAAAAAAACTCAGCTGAAGATAAGGGTCCATTTAACGCGCCTACAACGAATGAGGTGGTCTTAGTGATTGCGGGGCAGGGATTTTAAAAGCGGGACATCGTTTTTTACAGCAGATACACTAGGTTGGTACGAATCCACGAAACTCACCAAGATTGTAACGCTCTTTATTACCCTCTTATCTTCTACCATAGAAATGATGGATATTCCATTAGCATCCCTCAGCTTGATACAAATTCCTAAGCCCCTCTTAAGAAAGCAGTTTTTGCTTAAAACCTATACTTATACCATATCATGGGAAGAGAGGGTCAAGAAAACTTCAACTTAGTCTAATGCAGTATTCTTAATCATTTTATAGTTGACATGTAAGTAAAGAAAGAAAATGAAAGACGTAATATCATTAGACACAACCAAAGTAAACAGCAAACGCAAACTATGTACATCTGCGGGACGCCATGTGCAAGAGAGATGGGAAAGTTTCTGATATTAGAAAGTTGGTTGTTTTGCTTTCAAGTTTTAATGGTGGGCCCTGTTACATGCACGAGTGGACTCAGGATGCCATGACATATGCACGGTAATATGGTCATCCTGATCTGTTCATCACATTCACATGAAGCCCTAAGCGTACCGATATACAGAAGGTATCAAATTTCGGACAAAAGCCCCAAGACAGACATTAAACTATTCCTCGTTTTTTTTAAATAAAAAAGTAAAAAAGATCAATTTCTTGTATAAAGGCTCTATTTTTGGTCAAAGTACATGTTACATGTACACTGTGGAGTGACAGAAGCGTGGTTTGTCTCATGCCCACATTTTGCTATGATTTCAAGACAGAATCATGCCTGCTCTAATTGACAGTGTCATAAGTGCAGAAATCCCTGACGCATAGCTTGATGCAGTTGTTCATAAAATATTAAAGTCTACGATGATTTATGGGCCATGTGTAAATATAAACAGAAATTCACCATGTATGATCGGTGGCTCATGTAGCAAGATATACCACCGTCCACTAACCAAGAATACTCAGACTGCAGATGACGGCTATCTCTAGTACTGCAGACGATCTCCTTCTGATGGTGCGTTTACATTCAATATAAACGGAGTAGACCTTAATAATAAGCGTGTGATGCAATACAATCCTGTCCTGTCCCAAACCTTCATTGCCCACATTAGCGTGGAATTATATAATTATGTGAACTCCCTACTGTGTACCTGCACAGATGTGAAAAATGGTAGTGATCAGGCAGCTTTGGCTAAGCGAACGAATGGAATGACGATACCAAGTATGAGGTAGGACGCAATATTAATAGTTCTGAAGTGGCTTGGAGAATCTTATGCTTCCCCATTCATGAAATATATCCACCAGCCATGCATATCTCTGTCCTTCTCGAGAACGGTCATGGAGTTTATTTTACAACAGATAATGCTGCCAGTAAAGTATAGAACCCTGCAAAAACTACTATCTTAACATTTTGGGACTTTACAAACCTGATTATTTTGTAAAAGGGCTTCTCTACAGTGAAGTTCCGGCGTACCATATTCGGAAGAACAATAAATCTAGCCGGAGGAAGCAGGGACAAGCAGGAGTTAAACAGGATCAAGTTCTTGGTCTACTGTACACTGTACATCCGAGCAATGCTGAATGCTATTACTTGCGACTCCTACTTCACGAGTTTCGATCACCGACTTGCTTTAATTACTTTAAGAAAGTGTCAGGTGTGTTTCATCCTACTTATCAGTCTGCTTGCCAAGCGTTCGGGTTGGTGGAGGATGACACTTACTGGGACCGCACTCTGGAGGAAGACGCTATTTTTTACTCGCCGTATAAGCTTTGGGAATTATTTTCTCTCGTGTTGGTGTTTTGTCAATTTGCTGAGCTTTTAAATTTTGGTAAAACCACAGAGACAATTTTTCTGAGAATATAAAAGGCAGATGGAGAATGAGTTTTGAGAGGTTGGTATTGAACACTGTATAGAAATTGTTTACAACAAAGGCTTAGTGATTTTAGAAAACGTAGTATTTTCAATGTATAACCAACCACATCAGCAGTTTGGCCTTCCCTCGCTGTCTAATGATCTAAATGAAGTTGGTGTCATTCGCGAATACACGAGAGAAATTTTTTATGACGTAGTCCAATTTTATGAATCAGTTGCTCAAAATGTTACTAAACTCAATATCGAATAAAGTCAATTCTATCAAGAGGTCATTGATAGCGTTGGTTAAATTCTGGATGGCTTTTCTTTCTTGACGTTCCAGATGGAACAGGTAAAACTTTTTTGACTGTCAGTATAAGGAAAATCAAGAAAATGGCGATCACTGTAGCTTCATCAGGTATAGCTGCGACTTTTCTAGCCTGTGGAAAGACAGCACATTCTGCCTTCAAATGGCCTCTCAACTTGAATTATTCTGAAAATCTTCTTTCTAATATTTCAAAACCAAGTTATACTGCTCAGGTACTTAAAGAGTGTAAGTTAATCGTTTGGAATGAGTGTACTATGGCTCACAATGGAGGAATAGAAGCGTTTGATAGGACTCTCCAGGATATTCTTAGTAGTAAACAGCTGATGGGTGGGATGACTGTACTACTGGCCGGGGACTTTTAGTTGACACTACCTGTCGTGCCTTGAGGCAGACGTACTTATGAGATAAAAGCCTGCCCCAAGTCATCCTAACTGTAGCCTAAAGTCCAAGTCCTATCCTTACTAGTCAATATGAGGGTCCATTTCAAAGGCAATTTGAAGGTAGAAGAGATTTCAAACTTACTTCTAGAAATTGTCGATAGAAGGTTAAAGGAAGAAGATCATAAAGTCTATAATCCGGTGTAACCTTGTTACAACATGACACAAAAGAAGTTGTATCACTCACCAAGCCAGCCCCAGTTGACTCGTTCCGACTCGTCTACAATAAACCCGAGTTTCACTCCGCTACAAAAGCCACATTCAACTGAGCCAGAGTTCGAGGCTCGCTGCTGGCCGTGTTGGGAGAGCCTCCCCTCCCCGTCAAACAAGTGAACTTAGCTGAGCGCGAGCTGTGCGCGCAGCGGCGGGCATGTTCTTAAACTTTTATGGACTATATTTGTGCTGGTGACCTATGCTCGTGGACTCTCGCGACCGTTCTGGAAACCCCCCGCCCCTATCTCTCCAAACACTGAGAACACATGATTAATGCAGGGTATATAATGGTTAGAGTCCAGAGTATAGTTACGCATTACACTCTAGGCTTACAAGGTAATAAGACTAACTGTAAAGTAGGCTCGTCAATCATTTCAAAATTCACTTTGGTATTAAAATGTTTATCATTCAAAATTTAAAGTCTCGAACTTCAGTACTTGATATATATTTTTACGGGTAATAATTTACAATGGTCAGGTATTTGCTCTTTGCCCATAAGGCAATGTTAACTTGGGAAGAACCATTCTGTTTCAATTTATTTTTGTACGTTTAATTCCCACATCACGGAAAGTTTACTGGTCTGTTGTAACTTACCAGAAAAAGCCACGATATTCTAGCTTTATTTCATGCAGCCAGGGCCTATTTAGTGCATTTTTTTTAGTGTTCATATAGTTTATTTCTACAACCTTGTTTTCATTTAGAGGTTGGTTAAATGTGGGGCCGCGAGCCAGCAGGGAGGATAATTCTTGTGTAGACACTTTGTTAGTGATTAAAGTTAGCATAATTTGTTATCGTCTCTCTGCTTATATCTATGTGTATTTATGGTTATTAAATGTGATACCGCGGGCTACCCTGTGCATATATCTACGGCGGGCACTCTGTATATTGTTAAAACGTTAAGTTATTTAGTATTACAGACTTTTGAACTTTATATTATGTCAGGTATTATTATAATGCTTCTACCATTGTTTAGGTTAGGTTCTTGTGATCTTTACTCACCTTATGTTTTATGCTAGGGCATGTGCTGGCTCTTTGCCTTTAATTGTGAATGATATTTTTTAAAGTGAGATAGGGGACCACTACATTAGAGTTTTATTGTCATTCTCTGATGACGCCATTTTGAGACGTCAAACGATATAAGGGGCCGTCTGATGTATGTTATTATTTTGGCGCCCATCTAGCCTTGGCGGTAATCCGTGTGTCTTGTTGCCCATCTGTCTTATGTATTTGCTTAGTGCTTTAACACTTATGTTCCTCTCCCTCATTGAGCTATATCATGTTATTGTGAAATAAATTTATAACTCTCTTGTGCCTACCTTTTTATGTTATTTGTGTGGGATAATGATAGGGGTGGGTCACACCGGATAATCTCTGTTAAGTTGTTAAAGATCTGAAGACTTTAAGTAACAAGATATACTTGACTAGAGCGATTTACTCATCAAAGACCCGAATTGGCTTGCTACGAGAGCTATTCTCACATCTAAGAACGACACCGCATCAAGCATTAATGAATCGTTACTTGGCAAACTTACTACTGCAGTATGTAGACTCCGAGGTGGAGATAGAGGACGTGGTCCACTACTCTGTGGAGTTCTTACAAACTTTGAATCCACCGGGGATTCCCGCTGTCTGAAAAATGGAGCACCAATAATGCTGCTACGGAATCTGATACTTCTTAAGCTTTGTGATGGCACCACGCTGCAGGTGAAGTCTTTACATAGTAACGTGAATGGAGCAACAATCTTTAAAGGATGTGGTGTGGGAGAAACAGTTTTCATACCCTGCATTCCTTTGATTCACTCCGACTACCACTTTCAAAAGACTGCAATTTCCTTTCAAAGTATGCTCCGCAATGGCGATAAACAAAGCTCAGGGGCAGTCTTTGAAGGTTTCTGGTGTAGATTTAAGGAATGACCGTTTCTACCATGGCCAGGTGTACGTAGCCTGTTCACGTGTAAGCTTTCCTGACAGCTTCTTGATTCCATAGCCAGAGTGGCGAACGAAAAATTTAATAAGTCTTTAGACAAATTTACAATGTTATTAAAAATATATGTTGCTCCTTATTTTCCTTTCCCTTATAAATATCGAACAAGTTAATTATTATTTCTTAGCACAAAAAGCAATTTGCTGTAATGATCTTAAAGAGTACTCCGTAGCGAAGCACAGGAGTTTAGCTGGTTTTAGGTTAGTTTACAAATAATAGCAATTTCATCGAAACAAGTCATCCATCTATCTATCTAGACGAAAATCAGTAAACAATACGGTTATTTCAACATAAAGAAGATTAACAAATAAACAATATGAAAGAATATATTTATATTGATATAAAACTCTCATTATCATATTAAAATAATAGATTTAAATTCTACACACAACATTGTATACATACTCTACCTATATTATCATATTTACGCATATTATTATGTAATACTCAAATTAACCTTCACTTTAATTAAACTCTAACATTTGTAAAGCCAATAATAGAATCACTGTTCAATTTTACTAATTATTTATATTAGCTTTGTACTATTGTATCAAGGCTAATTCCATTATATTTTATTTAGTTTTCAAACTTAATTTTTAATTTCAATGTAAACACGTTTTATCATTATGAATCGCATTTGTTCTCTAGTAAATAATTCAACTAGTTTAATATTTGTATTCATTTTTTAACACACCTATTGAATCTTCATAAAACTATATTTTAATCTAATTAAGTTTGGTATGGTTATACTACTAGTATTGGCAATACCTCCCTTGGTGACGTAGTTATATAGCATGCTAGTTGCATGTTGAGCTAGACTGCCATCTGCCAGGTGCCAAGGACGGTGATATTGAGGTTCGAATCTCGGTTGGACGAACTGGGGGTGGTTTTTCCTAAATGGTTTTCCACTCTGTACAAATGTGGGTTCACCTCCTCTAAATTCAACCTTTCCACTTTCTTACCTATAAGTGTAATTTGTACTTAAGCGTAAAGCCCGAACGAGTAGTAAGACTCCGTGCTAAATACTATTTTAAATATTATTGCAACCAGTGAGTGGGGCTTACTACTGGTTCTGTTCTCGTGCCGATCAGTCTGGACACGATTTCGGCTAATTTTAATTAAACGTCCCAATTTGAAGACCTGTATTCATTTATTATCACGTGGGATCAACAAAACTTTGTGTGCTTAGTGTTTAATAACCTAATAATTGATAATTATTGACGTCTACTCTCAAATTATAAATTACTAGTATCACATATTAATTTAAATAATAGATGCAATTAAGTATAATAAAATAACTATATAAATATATAAGTCTTTCTTAATTTAATCAAAACAACGCATCCACGATCTTTCTTAATTTAATCAGCACAACTGTTCAACATATCCCCTAAATAACTTATGTCAGAATATCAATTAAATATTAAAACTAACTCCGCCCCTACCTCACTTCTTTGTCAAGTGTTGGCTGCAATTTGAGATAATTTTGGCACGTAGCACTTAGAAACCATTTTGAAAGTTCTTATTTCATTTTTTATTTACTAAAAATAACATGTTCTTTAAAAAGCACTAAAAATCAACTAACGTTCTTGATCGTACAGAATGATTATTTTAAACCTTTACACTGTAGTCCACAATCACTAATAATGTCAGCTTTAAGATTGGAGTATTTGACATTAAATGGGCACAGTATGAGGCGTCAAATAGTTATTTATAGTGTAAAATTTATACAGACATACACTATTAACCATGATTAATCTTAATGCTGAGGTACATACAGTCCAATTTTAATAGCGAGATCCAACAATAATAACATTTTACGTGTCATCTCATATCTATTTATGATATCTATACAAATTGATAGCTGCAGATAATATGGTCTTATGTATGAATACGGGAAGGTAGATATAACATTTTTAGGCGTCATATAAGTGGAATCCTTCATATGACTATTATACACTACCACATCAAATATTAGAATCATTGGAACTTGGGTGTCATGTTGAACTATATATGAAATATATAAGTTTTCACCTGAAAGGGTGGTGGAAGGTTTGTTTTTAAACTACAAAATTTTCGAGGATTTTTTGATGAGAAGTGGACTAGACTGATGAAACATCTAATTCCCACATAAAATGAAATGTAAGGATCATCAAATAAATGATATGCAATAATTCGACAGTTAAAACAAAATAATGTTCGTAATGTATGGCCTATAAAATGTTTTGTTATTATATAAATATACCGGTTACCGAATTGAATAAGTAACCTTCTATTGAATTTTGAGAGTAAATTTATAAGAACCATAACTAAGATACTATTGGTAAATCAGAAAGAAAAAAATCATATTGTAGAAAGTTTTTTTATTTTACTTTTTACATTTTACACATCAAATGCATTAGATTAATGAAAGCATTTTCAATAACATTCATAGTTCACTCATAGTCACAAGCATTCATAAAATAATTTACATATTTTAAAATCATACATATTAAATCGCACTTTAGACAAATACATTGTCAAAATTAGGTATATCGTTGATGGCAGAATAAAAAATGCGCAAACTTGACAAGTAACTAAATATGACCCTTTTAATTTATTTTAATGAGCAATATGATTAAAAATTTGCCATTTAACTCCTAAATATATATATATAAATAGATTGAATTTTTTTTAAATAAATTGAATTGATGATTTGGATTAATCGCCACTCTCAATATTAAACATATTTGTTATATAGATCTTTCTGATGCGGATGGCAAGAATATTTTCCCTGCAATACTCGTTTATTTCAAAAGGTTAAAATCTATGTTATTACCCATAAGGACTAGTTTGTTTTAAGGAGGCTATTTATAGTTGGTTTATCTAGCAATACATTAATCGTTATCAGGTTTACGTAATACTTAAACATATCTTCTTTCCGTTGACTGTACAAGGGGACTTATTACTTTTTATAGGACGGAGGAAGGTAGGTGTTGGAACCACTGAAACCACCTCCCGAACCACTAGAGCCACCGAAACCACTGGAACCTCCATAACCTCCTTGACCACTGGAAGTACCACCCCCGAAACCCCCTTGACCATTGGAGGTACCACCCCCGAAGCCCCCTTGTCCACCGGAAGCGCCGCCTCTGTAACCTCCTTGTCCACCGGAAGCACCCCCCCTGTAGCCTCCTTGTCCACCGGAAGCGCCGCCTCTGTAACCTCCTTGTCCACCGAAACCACCTCCCCCACCTCCGGACGGGTAATTGGCCTGACCCTCATATTGGACGTCGGCGTTGTACCCTGTGGCGTCGTTGGCCTGGTACTTGACGATCTGTTTACGTCCGTCCGGGAGAAGAACACGGTACTCTCCGGTAACGGTGTTGCCATCGCTACTCTCCTGTTGATTGTAGTCGTTACCGCTGTTCGCATCTCTCACCTCGTACTGAAAGCTGTAGGGCTCAGGCTGGAATCGAACACAAGGCTACATTAAAATTGGACTGTGATTGAATATACTTCATAATAAATATACTTCATTGCAGTCAACACAAATATAATTGTACTAAGCTGCTAGAATATTTTTTTTACCATCAGGCTCAACACCTTAGATCAGTTAGTAAGTAGCGTGTCTACCTACAAAGGATAATGTCCTGTGTTCGATTCCTCACATAGCAAAAATATATATTATTGGTGAAATGTGAGTCCCACCTTTAGGCTTTAACAGTGAGATTTTGATGTTGTGTATGTTATAAATTTAAGTTATCTCATATGTCATGTGCTTGTATAATTACTAGTTTCTGAAAATGAATTTTAAACACATCAAATAAAAAAAATAGTATTAATATTTATATCAGACGGGGCAGATGCAGTCAAAGGGCCTAGTACGAGATTTATTCTGCAATGGGCTGAAGGAATTGTTATACTTATAACATCTGATATTCCCTGCAATTTTTTTATAGTAGCCCAGTATTTAATTCTGATCAAGTATGCATAGTTAAAATATCTCTTACTACATCATTTTGAAACATTGAAATAACTTATTATTATGTTAGCGCTTACAGTTGTGTGTGTGGTGTGTGTGTTGAAGAAGGTGCTGTTACACATCCTTCTTTTCACCCTCCTTCTTGGGCATGCCACTGCTACATATCATATGAATTGACATATGAATACATGACATCCTTTTAGAAACTTTTGAAAGTTTAAGTTTTTCTTGCCGTGCCCATATTATTGCTACTCTAACCTGTACGAGTAAGCTGTCCAAAAACTTTTTTTTTCAACATTTTTAAATTTCTAGAATTTAATTAATGTTGTGCATGATTTTAAAACCTTCACTACTGTTTAGAGAGCTAGGGCGTAATTCTGGTTACCAATTTGCTATTGAAATATGTCATTAAGAATCAATATCACAATGTAAAATATTTCACTTTGGATAAGCCTAATTGAAGAGTGAGCCCTTCCCTCTAGGAGACACTGGTCTTTATTCCATTTAGGTTTATTTTAGTATCCATGCTGTTTTAAAACATTATGGATGAGATAGTCTTAAAGAGGCTGTTCAACGATACTAGGAACCTTTAAAACTACTTTAAAAAAATAACAATACACAAAATATCTCTTAGACTTACGTTTAAAACAAGGGTTATTAATGATATATTAAAGGTGATGTAAAAAAGCTTTAGAATACTATAGAAACTGCACCCTCATTCAAGTGTAAAAGTGATGGAAATAATAAAGAGATAACATCTAGAAACCCAATTCAAGTAAGCCCAACCATAAGAAAAATTATTATCTCCAGTCACCAACAATATAGTTAATTACTAGAAATAGTGCCTTACAGTTGAACACTGTTGCAGATAGCACAAAATACTATATATATACATAAGATTAAAAAGTATGTTTTATCATTTCAATGATATATATATATATATATATAGAGAGAGAGAGAGAGGGAAAGAGAGAGAGAGGTATAGTTCAATTAAATAATTAAATTACTTTTATAATTACAATACTTGATCTAGAATACAAAATCAAGATTATTGAATGAAACAATGAGATTTATTTTACCTTTTATTGCACAAATAATACTATGAATTATTTCATACAGAATTGGTAAATATGTTAGTAATACATTTATTTTTATAGCTATTACTATTCTTGCTAGTTTTTGTTTTAAAAATCTCTTTGTTAGATTCATACATCGAAGGATATAGAAAATAAATTCGTGGGAAATATGGACTCACCCTTCCGTTATCAGAGCTGCTACCGCCAAAACCTCCAGAGCCACCTCCGAAATTGCCTCCCGGAGCTCCGTATGAAGATGAGGGTCTTCCGCCACCGAAACCACCTGAACCTCCGAATCCTCCCCCACTACCACCTCCAATGCCAGGTGATCCGTAGTTGGACGATGGTCTTGGACTACCACCGAAGCTTCCTGAACCTCCTCCAAAACCAGGAGCACCGTAAGAGCCTGAGGGTCTTGAACCACCTGGGTATCCACCGGCACCACCTCCGAATCCTTGAGAGCCACCACCTGGTCCTCCTCTAGGGTATCCTTCACCGCCGAAGTTTTCCCCGTTGGTGAGGTCAGATGATATCGCAGCAGCCACCAAGAAGGCACACATCAACTGTGAGTCAAACAAAGACTAGTTAACACGCGAGTGATCGCCTTTACTCAAGTGTGCGAAGCTAATCTACTATCTAAATTAACACTTTATAGTAAATATATAAATAATTGTCATTTGTATAACAGTACAATTAATACTAAGGTGTCTCCAACTGTCGCCGTTTGTGCCTTTCTACTTTTATATAACTTTATTTTTGGCTTAAAATCTGTTAGGATGTTCTATAGCCCAGGATAGGGGGGAGTAGTCGTTTATATGACTGCGTGGGTTCGTGATTGACGAGGACTTGATTTTTAAGGTTTTTACTAGAGTGGCCTAGTTTCTACCAAAGGAATACTGACAATTTTTATATCGTGAGTTCCTTTATTATGTTTGTTTACAGGCTAATCACAACAACCTGCAACACTAAGTTTTGTCATTCGCAACCCCTAACACACAATATTATACTAACACCCCTTACAGTTTAGGCCATGCATTTACAAAGGATATATATATATATATACACAAAGGATATATATATATACAAAGGATATATATATATATACACATGTCTGACTTGATACACAAAATAGAGCTTAATAAGGAAATCTAGAGGAAAAGCGTCCACAAAATGTGTTGAGAGGATGACGAAAAATATTGAAAAATATAGATGGGGAAACCGTCTATAAGTGACTATGCCTATATATGAAGCGCAATCCCCTAATTACTAGCACCTTAAACTGCGTGATCACCTATCCGTATATTTAAAAAAATAAACAGAAATTTTAATGAGGATGGGATTTTGAGTGTGACACCGGATTATCTTCAACATTACTTGAATAAATCATTATAAGTGCACATGGATAAATCGCCATTTGTGTTTTTGAATATATATGCGTATATGAGCTACATTAATCGAAACCCAGTTTGTGGGAATATCGGGTGGTCCCTACGTACCGTTTCCCAGAGGGCGTTCGAATATACTGATTGAACACACATTTCGTGGAGGCTCTTTCTATGTGCCGATGAGATGAGTAGTGATAGAAAGAGTGTGGAACAAGTATATATACTTATTATGAATTAAGCATAACCAGCCAGCCTATGTTGGTCGTTGTGATGAGTCCCCTTTAGAGAGAAATACCCATGGTACCACCCGCGAGTCGAAACCCAGGAATATTAGGCTAGTAGCCAGATGTACTGACTACGGGTCCATTTAATGTACTTGAATAAATTCCCATTAATATTCGTGAATAAACTTGCATTAGTTTACATATAACTGACTATTAGTGTTCCTAAATAATACACCACTAGCATACCTGTATAGAGGACTGTCTGTGTACCTGAGTAAAACTACTATTGGTGTATCTGAATAAACCATTGCTAGTGTATCTGAAAGTTATTTGATCCAGGCACTGTGAGGAATATTCAGAAAAAAAATCAACTTTGTGTGAGCTATATTGTATTAAATTTATTTTCAAAACTACATTTTACAAATCGCTATAATGAAAAAAGTTTTTAATTTAGTTGCTGATTAAATAAAGAGTGAAATATTTTTTTAATGTATTTTTTTTAAATTAGAAATTAGATTTTTTTATTTAGTTAGATTTTGCACAGATCTTTCGTATAAAATATATATTTGTGAATTTACGCTAGTAACGCTCAAATTTAAAAAAAATCGATTGTTTGCAATTCTACTAAACCTTCAGGGCTAGTCAGGCACACTGTTACTGACACCAAAATTAACATTTTATAATTCTTTTGTATTCATATTTTACTGTAAATCCCTCATAAAAGGGGACAGGATGAGGAGGATGAATCTAGAATACCTTAGGTGAAATAAATTTATATTTATATATGCACATAACTAACATTTTAAATAAATCACAACGCATATTATTAAAATATCTAGTTATTTACAAACAGATAAGTTTAAATATATCATTCCAGTTTTAATAAATTTAAAAAAAATTATATGATAAATATTTCTTTAGTTAACATGATTCAGTGCCTTTTTATTAATTGCGATATTTTGTCTTCCTTATAAATATTTTACTTATTAGTATAAATATTAAATATATTACCACAGTCCAATTTAATTATTTTATTTAACATAACAAAGCAGTGAATATGTGCTCGTAAAAGTACAGAATATTTAAATAATACCGCTATACCTGAAACGGTCCCTTAAGTTTGGATGGAATAAAATGCGAGATAAGGACAGTTTTTCGCAAATTTCATAGAAAAACATTTTTTAGCCAACAATAAATAAAATATTTCTAGAATAGAAGCATAGAATTTAATTTTCTTTACACATTGATGTCAACAGTTCTTGTATAACTGTCATGAGCATAGTGGCATTAGATGAGAAATACCTTAAATTAATAGGTTTTTTATTTATCCCCGCGTCTTACTAACCGTTCGGGTTATACCCGTAAGTACTAATTATGCTAATGGATCAGGAAATGGGAAGGTTGAATTTAGAGGAAGTAAACCCACATTTGCGTGGAGGGAGAGTGAAAAACAACTCCCAGTTCACACGACCGAGACTCGAACCTCGATATCCCCATCCTCGGAAGTCTAGCTCAACACGAAATCCGCGCTTTAGCTAACCACGCCACCGAGGCGGGTTAAGCTAATAGTAACAAATTGGTTGTCAATTTCCAGGACACCGTTCACAGATATTCAAGAACGGTTGAGGTCAACATGGAAAGAAAAGAAATCCATGTTTCTAATGGTGAATTATTTAACTTTTATGCAAGAAATAAAGAGGTTTCTTATATTATTATTATTAGCGCAACATCTTACTAACCTTTTGGGTTATACGCACTTACGCTAGTGTGTAATGATAGGGTGATTTTGAGATGAAATGGAGGCCCTATAGTTTAACGTGGGATCCGAACCAAGGTGGAGGTTTGTCACTTCACACCTTCACAAGCTGTGATTAAAACACGTTCTGTCAGAAGTGGAGGAAGGGTTTGGCAATCAGATATATCTGTACCGGAACCGAGGATTGAACCCTGGATCCCCAGCCCACAAGTCTGACGCCTTACCCATAGGACCACCAGATCAAACAGATTTCCTATAAAAACGGCAAAAATACTGTAACTGGTGTTTCCTACATTATCACCTTAAGGAATGTGATCAATAATGTTTATTTTACCCAAAATTTGTTATTTAGAAAGTTCAACACCTTAGTTCATTTTCTGATCTCGATTATTGGCATGGCCGAAAAATGTATCATTGGTAAATTGTGAGTTTCCCCCTTCCACAGTGATAAATTAACAAAATTGTCATCACAATTGTTTTCTAAGCTTTATTTAGACTATAACTTAATTTATGAAACCTAGATAAATATAATAAACACAGTATTACTATCTATGTTTCAGTTTTTCCTACATCTATTACTATTTCCAGCCTGTGGTCTGGATCAGTTTTTTATTAAGGTCATATTCTCTCCACTGCTGGCTTTCTAGACCTGTCATGGCTTCATATGTGTTATCTAACTTAAGACTAAGACAGGCGCAACATCAAGCCCTCGGACGTTAACAATTCGTTTTAATTTGATTGAAACATCTAAGAAAGGCATGAATCTTACCTTACAGTGCGCCATGCTGTATAATCGGAAATTAAATATATTCTCAGGTGAACAGATCGAAAAAAGAAGAAAATAACACTTTCTGCTTTTGCACGAAGATGCTATTCCCTTTAGTGCTCACACTGAACTGATGATTTCAACAAACTTTTTAACGTCTTATATACCTAATGAACATTTTACGATGACCCCCTCCATTCCCTAAATCGGGATCTTAACGGATTCCGCCATTGTTTGCCTTCCGTGAGATGTCCACGTGGGTCGTGAGGCAAGTGGGCGTGATTGAGGCGTACTAGGGGGTTGTCTGATGATCTTCTCCTTCTCTTGCCTCAGTCTAGTGTGTTGTGGATGGTGTTGGGAGGGTGGGAGGTAGGGGGAGAGCCTTGTAGTACCTTACATGGGTTGTTCCACTACTCCCCCCATCCTCCTTATATCTCAAGGAGAGGGAAAAGGTCAACATTGAATCCAGAGCATCAGTATATTTTAGCAGTGCGTACTAACATTATTTATACTTTCGAGAAACGTCCTCTCAATTGAGAGAAATTTGAAATTCATGCAAGAACGGTCCATCACTCTTTTTTTTTTAGGTTTGTATTGTGTTTATCTTGGTAGACATGTCTACTCAATTGAGAGAAATTTGAAATTCATGCAAAAACGGTCCATCACTCTTTTTTTTTTAGGTCTGTATTGTGTTTATCTTGGTAGACATGTCTGCCTATTAAATTTTAAAAAAACCTCCAAGTTTCGTCAAGAACATTAATATTAGGGTTTTTAACGTGCACAAGGTCACAAGTCATATACTACTTACAAGCCACAGCAATCTTTTGCAATGTACTAAACACTTAGATCGAACGAATATAATTTTAAAAACCTTTATTAGATAAGTCAAATTCCTTTTTACTGATATTATCTATATTTTTAAACCTTTTATAACTATAATAATTCCAACTTCTTGTTTGCTTAATGTCATGACTTAATTTTCAAAAAATTCAAATTTTGACAAATACTATATATTTACATGTTTTAATTATTACAAAAGTGCGTAACCAATCCTTATATTGAGATCCAGTTCACTTTATTACACCCTATTTCTTTCAGTTCAATTCTGATGCTATCCTCCCAACTACGTCTAAGCCCTCTCAACGATCTCTTCCCATTTGGCTTACCGATACATATCCTAAACATGATTCTATATTCTTTCATTTGATCTGCGTGTCCCGTCCTCTCTAGCCTACCAGATTTGATTACCAATGTCCGGTGATGAGTACAGAGTATTATTTCGCTATTATGTAGCCTCATTCACCCTCCATTTACTTCATTCCTATTTGGACAAAAATATGTTGTTTATCATGCATAAATAAATTTAATCTGAACTAATAAGCTACAATATTATTTTTTTCGATTATTTCATCTTTTAAACAAATAAACTTATTTATTTACCAAAATTAATAAATAAAGAAAGGTAAGGATAGTTGATCTAAAATAGTAATTTAATTGTTAACTAGTACAATTATAATATAGTTAAAAGTTTAATTTAAAATGTAAATGATGAAGTTGTTAAACTAGAGTAATTAGATTGTATTTGTCTAAAAAGAGTAATTGATATATTAAAATCACACTTTTTGTAACCGTCAGTCAGTTATAACAATAGTTTACCGTGTCAAAATAGGGTAAGCGACCTGTCCCTAAATATATAGTGAACTTATTACATTGATTAGGTAACTCAACAGTATTTGTATACTTTTAAGGAATTTGAATAATTTTGTTAAGACTTTATGAAAAAATAGGTGAAATGGAAATTAGAGTTATTAAACTTGCCCTTCAAGGTTCTTATCAAAACAATTCTAAGTAAAATTTTGAAAAATAATAGTTCCTTGAATTTTAAGATGGGGGTTTTATCGTATTTAAAGTTATTATTAGTTAATATATGTTAATATTAATCCAATTCTTAATTTTGTATTTTAACATTTTAACTATTTTATTTTTTATTGATTTCATATTGGTTATATTTATTCAATGAATTAATAAGTCCTAATAATAGTGGGTGAGAAGAGAATCATTTTGGATGTGAATCTCCGTTACAAAGCAAACTAGATCGGGCATACCCTTAGAAGGAATTGTCTCCTGCTTGACGTGATAAGAGGAAAGGGTGGGGGGAAAGGGTACCTTAGGAAAAAGAAGGATTCAAATATTACATGACTTGAAGAAAAGAAGATAATTCTTCGAGTCTAAGAAAGAGGCAAATGACCGGGCACATTGGTGGTTTAGGTTCACTGACAAAAGGAATGGATCTGTCTTAAGACAGAACACATAAAAATAATATTTGTTATTCTTATAGAGACACATTTTAATATTTAAACTTAATTCATATTAATAAAATGTAGGTTGTGTTTAAGTAGGTGACAACAATAATTAATACAAATATGTTGAGATAATTTCTTTAAAATTTGGGCTTTAATTTTTTATATACCTTAATTTTCATAGGAAGCCCGTTATAGGATATACAAAAATATAGCTTTTGCGGCTGGCATTGATAATATTTTGCTAAATTATTAGTATTATTTCATAGGTATTGATAATATTTATTAAAATTGACAGCTGCAGATCACATTATTGTATGTATGAATACGTTAAAGTAGATCTAGTAGCTTATCTGGCTGTTATAAAACCAGCTGCCTATGAAAATAAGGATAACGTCTTATTAGAAAAAAATATCCTCTACCTCGTAAACATTTTATTAGTAGTAGCATACTTATCTTTGTAAATTTATCTATTTATAAGCTTAAATTAATATTTTATAAGAATTCTTATAATCATTTATTCACGTTTAGGCAACTAAGTCATGAGTAATTTATACTTTCTCGCAAGAAGATGTTTCAAATTTATATCATAGCTCAACATCTCTTTGAAATAATAAATCATTAATCATCACAGTGTTGTATGAGTATTATATTTAAAAATATTATATCTGAAAACATATTTCAACGGACGAGTATTTTACGATTTTAAAATTAAGGCCAGAAAATGGATAGTTGAAGATGCGCAAAACAAATTATGTCTCTGAAACAGAAAATATTATTTCACTAACTCTCTTTGGTGAGATAGGATAGTTTTCTCTATTATATTTCTGTAACGATGTTTATTATTTCATTCAACTTTTATTATTTTTGATCTCATGTAGCTTTAATGTGGTTATCAGTACAAATAACGTTAATTTCTTTTGTTTATAAACTGATATTTTATTCAATAATAACTGAAGCGTTAGCTTTTATTTCTTTCGTTTCTACGACAGTGTAAACATATGGTTTGGTTTTACTATTTAAAACTATGAACTATTTATCATTTAACATATATTATCTTGAGAAAAAATACAAATCCTTAGTGACTTTACTAATTTATTCAAGTTTAGGCAACTAAGTCATGAGTAGTTTCTACTTTCTCGCAAGAAGATGTTTCAAATTTATCTCATAGCTCAACATCTTTTGGAAATACGAGATCATTAATCATCACAGTGTTTTATGAGTATTAGATTTAAAAATCTTATATTTGAATACATATTTCAACGGACGAGTATTTTACGAATTACAACAAAAAATACTTTAAAATTAAGGCCAGAAAATGGATAGTTGAAGATGCGCAAAACAAATAATGTTTCTGAAACAGAAAATATTATTTCATTAATTCTCTTTGGTGAAATATGATAGTTTTTCTCTATTATATTTCTGTAATGATGTTTATTTCATTCCACTTTTATTATTTTTGATCTCATTTAGCTTTAATGTGGCTCTCAGTACAAATAACGTTAATTTCATTAATTTATAAACTGATATTTTATTTAATGATAACTGAAGAGTTAGCTTTTATTTCTTTTGTTTCTACGACAGTGTAAACATATGGTTTTGTTTTAATATTTAAAGCTATGAGCTATTTATCATTTAAAATATATTAGCTTGAAAAAATATATACAAATCCTTAGTGACTTTACTCGTTTTTTTTTCAAATAAAGTTATTAGGTAAATTATAAAGTAATATAAATATATTGTGCTATGAAGTTTTGAAAAGTAGAAGAAGGAAAGGAATTTTAATTTTAATTTCCAAACACTGGAGCGATTGTGTGGCTCTGTTAAGGTAGTAATTGAGACAATTTGAAAGAACAATTCTGTGTTTGATGAATCAGTGCACAACACACAGTGAACCAGCAGCCACATTGTGACCCACTACACTTCCCATACGACCCCTCTCACATCTCGGTCAACAACTGACATCGATGCTATTCAAATGAAAGTCAACACGGTCCAAATTTCCTCCCTCTCCAACTTCCGTTCAAAATTTGGCTACACGCCTTCAGTATATCATGCCGTCAATAAAGCCGTGACTTTAATTAATCTAAAAATTACCTTGTTTATCAAAATGTTTCTGTAACAACATATATTATTTATTTTCACATAATATGTAAATATCTTATGAGCTATTAAACAAGTCTTAGTTTTTCAGTAAAAGATCGAAAAAGTGTTCGCAATGCATCGTTCCTTTTATAATATGTCTGTAATTGTTAAGGACACCAATATGGTTCACCTAAATGTTTAGTAAATTAGTTATGGCAAATGTTGTCGCGTCCAATTTAAGATAAATATCAGGATTTGCCACCATTATAAATGGTGGCATTATGAGTTTCCAAATAATCTAGTAGTGGGAATGATTATTTGAGTCACAGAAAAATAATCTATTCAATGTAATTATTTTGGGATAAGTTGGATGGATATAGTTAGTGCTAGGATCAGGAAGGGGGAAATCAATACCTATATTCCATGAATCCTTCTTGTCTTCTCTCAAATTATTATTTTAACCATGCAAATTAAAATGTCATCTTTCAAATACTATAAAAAAAATATAAGCCTAGGAGGCTTTATTCTCACACACCAACTGTATCCACATTGACAGAAGATTACCATAATTTTTAATCACGGTGTATAACTCTTCAGGTTGTATGCATATGCACTATTTACACTAATGTGCCAGGGATGATAAAGGTTGAACCTATATTGAAGGGGAGAGGGGGTTATAAAGTGCACAACTATTTATGTAAAACCTCCTCAGTATAACTGACTAGGATTTGAAACTAGACTTTCCTATCACCAGCAGTTTAGTCTATTGCGAAAATGATGCACTAGAATATATCATTCGACCACCAAAACTGTTATTAGTTTTACTATTTTTATAATAAATAATGGTACCTTTAATATTATCGAAATTATATTAATAAATTAGTTTAATGGTTTTTATTGATGGTCTCAACATGAACACGTTTTAAATCCAAATTATAAGTATAATTTTAAATTATTACAGTCATATTGTTAGGAAAAGTCTATAATACATCACTTCCCATAAATTTAAACCTATTTAGCCTAATGAGCTTGCTGTAACTATTAAACTACATACAGCTACACATTTTCAAAATGAAAAGGAGAGAAAACAAACTAATACTAACAAACTAATGTTTTGACTCTGGCCTTACTCCAGATCTGCTTGAACGAAGTGCAACGCTGGCTGGGAGTTTTAGGTTTGGCTTGACTTTTTATTTAATCACAGTATGTAGTCGCAACCCTTATCATTATTATTATTATTATTATTATTATTATTATTATTATTATTATTATTATTAGCACCGCGTCTTACTACCCGTTCGATAAATCTGTGCCGGGACCGAGGATTGAACCCCGGCCAACAGCATAGAAGTCTGACACCTTACCCCTAGACCACCAGGTCACCCGCAACCCTTATCCTCGTGGATAAAGGTGAATACAAGAAATTAAACCATTTAGTTGATGTTGCAAAAAAAATATATCTTCTAGTTAGCATTACTCGTATTAAGTGAAAGGCTATTATTAAATGAGATTGATGTGATCTCAGGGATGGGTAGTATTTTTCTTTGTAGGGTTTAGGGAGGATGTTAGGTAGTTTTCATGCGGTATAGCTGAATAATTAAATAATTGTATGCACTTTAAACTATAGTATCTCTTATGCTTTTTTTTAATCCTTACAACTAGAAATACTTTAGATTGAAGAATAAAAATAATAATTTAAAATAATAACGTTGATGATCACGTAGAAGATTTGTCCGTATTTTGAAGAAAGGCTGTTACATATTTCAGATCATAGGTAAAACCCACTTACGCGTTCAGTTATCCTATTCCATTCACGGTAGGAATTACTCTCCGAAAGGTCTTTTTTCCTACCAATATCCTACTAGATAGTAGATTTATGGTACGAAAAAAGGCCTTTCAGAAGTCAATTACTACCGTGAATGGAATATAAGTAGACATAGCTGCATAAACTGGCTTGCATCGTGAAGACGGAACGCGGACTGTGTTATTTAGAGATCTGTTGAAAAAGATGTATGTGCAAACTAGGACTGTGCACTTAAATATGGAGCGTATAGGAGGCCACATAGACTTCTCCTTGCAATCCCTGTGTATAAAATGTCAGTCAAATTAAAGAAGGGTTTCATTTATTTTTGATCCGTAACTTAGTTTTTAAAAATAATAAGAATTAATAAAAAAAATTGAGCTAAAATAAGTAGATGGTGTGAACTGTGCCTGCTAAAAGAGACAAATATTCAGCTAACCATTTTTTTAAATGATATAAAAGCTGAACTAAATGATTGGTGAAACCATCTTCAGATGGACGAAGATATTTAAGTTGGAATCAAATCAACAACATATACACTTATTTCATGAGAAATTTTATACTTATTGCTTTCACTAATCATATTATTAATTTTTGTCTTCGCATCTTGACAAAGTAACACAATTGCTCATTGAAAAAAACTGAAAAATCATATTTCTTACGTGAAAACAAATAAATCCTATACCAAAATAAAGATTCAAGTACCATCTAAAGGAAGCGCTAAAAACCACGTTCAGGAAAGTTTTGTGGAATTTTTTTGAACAATTTGGTTAGTTGAACCTAGCCGACCCCAAACGTTTGGGGACATGACAGCCGTAAACGACTAAGCTCGCTTATGGGCTTGAATATATTCATGGCATAGTATTTTATTCATCCTCAAAAACTTCAACTGTTGTTTTCCTAATGACATACTCATGGCTGGGCCTAGAATTCAACCAGAATTTTTTTTTAATATCTGGAAGATTCAGATTACATAAATTTGTCAGAATTATAGGAATATCTTGAAAGTAGTAGGATAATCTAGGTTGATCGAACCAATAATAGGAGAAATAGGCTAGAAAATCAATACAGATAATCTGTCTTGAAATAGTAACTAATCGTAATGCTTGGGTATCCCTTTAAGAAATAAAATGATTGCATCACATTTCTTTAGAGCAATAAAATAACTTTTCGTTAGCCTCTTATCTAGCTATAAGATACTTTTTGTTAGATTATAGGAACAAGCTTCATATCTTAAGGTGGGATGTAAGGGGACGTAAAAGAGGCAAGTGTTTTTTTAACAGTTTTTATGGCAAAACATTTTTGTACAAAATAAATCAAATATTGCTTCAGTACAAACATATAATTTAATTTTCTTCCCATGTTGATATCAACAATTCTTGAATATCTGTCGTGAGCATGGTGGCATTATCTAACAAACTTTTTAAATGCAGATAAAAAGTTATCATTAAATTCTTAAAAGATATTCAAGAAATTTTGAGGCTACCATGTGAAGAAAATTAAAATATATATTTGTACTGGAGCAATATTTTATTTATTTTGGCGAAAATATGTTTTGCCATAAGAACTGCAAAAACAATATTTTTGAAGTTATACTTCTTTAGGCGCGTTATGAAAAAATGATGAGAGTGAAATTTTAAGATGCGCGCGCATCACTGTAACACAAAAGTAACAGGTTGAAGCTAAACCGCTCATTAAGTCTCGAGAAAAAAAAGCTACCAACAAAATAGAAATATAACCTCTGTTAGTCGCGCATGTTGGTACGCTCGTCGCCTCTGATCACTGTTTTCATATATAATATTTATCCACATGTTTCTAGTTTCTACATTCACAACACGTGTTTTAGTTTCATACAAGTGCGAATGATATATGTGCTAATAAATTATACTCAGTAATGATTTAAATTGAATATTTTGATTAATATTATTTACTATTCGTAAATATTAGTGAAAAAAATTGTGCTTACAGACTTTTTCAAGTGCTCCAATATAATTGAGGTTAACTATCTGTATGTATTATTTATTGATATAAATTAAAATATTATTATTTAACATAATTAATACTAAATATTATTAAATTATTATTGTTAAATATTTATTATTGGTTATTTAATATTTACAAAATAAAGAAATAAAATTAATAAAACATTTAATAAACTTTTTGATAAAAATGAAAAGTGAATATTAAATTAAGAAAATAATAAATATTTAAAAATGAAAAAACTTAGATTCAATTTTTGAATTTATTATTAAATTTATTCATTTACTTTTAAAATATTAAATAATCAATAATAAATATTTAAAATTAAGAATCTTATAATATTTAGTACAAATTATGTCATATATATTTATTTAATGATGCCAAAGAAGTATAACTTCTCACGCGCGTACATAAGTACACACACCAAAATTTTTTTTCCACGTGTCCCATTTCATCTCACCCTAAGCATTGGCCTCTAGAATGTAAATCGCTGAGCTACTTGAATGTTTACAGTTTCAAATTAAAATAATCGCTAACAAAAAGATACAAGATAGTATTTGACCTTGACATAGAAATGGCATCAACATGGATTCTGTGATCTTTCTAAGGTGAGCTAGAATTTTTTTTATTTACATCAAATGTACATATTATGCAGGAAGAAAATCAACGCAAGCCCAATTGTGTTCTAATTCCTGTATCTCACCATTTAAGAAGGTTAAGTTGCCCACTCTTCAAATTTGTATGTCATTGTTATTAGCTTAAATAATTCCTTCTTTAGCTTATGAAAAGACTCTACACTAGCCTAAGAGCCAGAACACTCAAATGATATACCATAAAGATGTAAATTAACGATCACAATACTAGCCCCTGGGACCCAAACCTTAATTGGCGCTTATTCGTAATTAGTAAAATTGCAGCATCTTATCGTTGCACGACTATATGAAACATAAAAAAATATCTTCCATTGATTGAAATATCGTATCTTTAAGAATTCAAGAACTACAAGTGTTTAACCAAGCTATTAAGTAAGTTCAGCACTTTTTTTTTATCAGAGGTACGTGACAACCACAATTTAAAGCAATCTAACTCAGAGAGTAAATTCTAAACTTTGAGTCTTTTCATTGACAAAGCTGAACATGGAAGCAGAATTTAGAAGAATCAATCCCCATACAAAATGAATAATAAAGCTATCTTGCCCATAGAGAAAAAAATAACGTATTTGACCGTAAAACATGAGTATGAGAAAATATGATAATTCACAAGCAATAACTGCGTCCTTAATACGGGCATATTGGCATTTAAATGAACGCAAATTAATTCATAGAATAGATAATTATAAAGTAAAACTTTTCAAAGCCAAAACTAAGCTCACATTTCATCTCATTGATGGGCTAAAATTCAATTTTCATAAGAAAGCCATTTTAGAAAAATAAATGTAATTTTTCAACTAACGTTGATAATATTTTACTGTGTTTGATATTATCCAACAATAGCTATTTTTCACTTCCAGATTATGAATACGTGAAAATAAATCTAGTAGATTCTTAGCCCTTTAAAAAAAAAAAGAAGCTTGAACTTAACCACACAAAGATTTCAACCTACGTGACGTGGACATCTTGCTGCCTCCTAACCGATGAACTTGTTGGTTATCACCAATAGAGGATACAACAGCGCTGTGTTGGCATTGTTAAAAACTAAGTTTTTTTTGTTGAGGAATGATTTATATGAGTAAAAGATTTGGTGCCGTGATGAAATATATACAAAATTTACAGTACATTAAAAAAAGTATTAAATAAATCGACTTAAACCAACATTTAAGGAATCTTAACTCATAATATATAGAATGTGATGTTATTAATTAAATCTACTTTTTATCAACTCGTAATATTATAAATGATTGAATTTGAAGAGTATATTTACAAAAACTATATAAAACGAATCAAAGACAAATATTTTGTTGTAAGTATTTTTTATTTATTTTAAGTTTCACATTTTTACATTGCAGAAAATACCAAGCAAGCACTCTCGATAATAGTTATAGTTCACTCACCCAAACACAATCATTCATAAAATAATTTACATTATTCATAGAATACATAACATATCACACTTTAGGGTAAATGGTATACATAATTTAGGTCATTGACAGCAGAATACTAACTACGCTACATTGATATCCTTCAAGAAACTAGCTATCATGGATGATCTTCTTAAAAAGGTTTTTGAACCATATGTCATATGATTTGTTATATAACTATAAGACAAATAACTTCAAACTGTAGCATTGAATAAAAGAGATCTGTAGTCTTTCAATCATTGTTTAAAATAAACATAATTTTGATCTAGATTTTCTTATGTAGATGGATCAAATATTTTCCTTACAATACTCTATTGGGAATCTTTAACGTAAACTTTTCTTTTTCTGACATATCTATAACTGGATTTTACTACCCGTAAGATTTATTTGAGTGTTTATTTTTTATGTAGAAAGCTAATAAGAATATCTGACCTATTTATTGTAGCGATAATCGTCATCAGGGCTACATATGATTTAAGCGTACCATCTTCATTTTGTTGACTGTAGACGTTGATTCAAATCACTTCTTGTAGGATGGAGGAAGGTAGGTGTTGGAGACACCGAAACCACCTCCTGAGCCACTGGAACCACCGAAACCACCTCCTGAGCCACTGGAACCACCAAAACCACCCCCTGAACCACTAGATCCACCGAAACCACTGGAACCCCCGTAGCCCCCTTGACCACTGGAAGCACCACCCCCATAACCTCCTTGACCAGCACCCCCCCCGAAACCCCCTTGACCACCGGAGGCACCACCCCCGAAACCCCCTTGTCCACCGGAAGCGCCGCCCCTGTAACCTCCTTGTCCACCGGAAGCGCCACCCCTGTAGCCTCCTTGTCCACCGGAAGCGCCGCCTCTGTAACCTCCTTGTCCACCGAAACCACCTCCAGATGGATAATTGGCCTGACCCTCATACTGGACGTCGGCGTTGTACCCTGTGGCGTCGTTGGCCTGGTACTTGACGATCTGTTTACGTCCGTCCGGGAGAAGAACACGGTACTCTCCGGTAACGGTGTTGCCGTCGCTACTCTCCCGTTGATTGTAGTCGTTACCGCTGTTCGCGTCTCTCACCTCGTACTGGAAGCTGTAGGGCTCGGGCTGGAATCGAACACAGGGTTACATTAAGAACGCGTTGTAAAGGATATATTAAACAATACAATCAAATGTTTTTTTCTAGCACCACATCTTACACCCTTTCCGGTCATACAATGATGTACTAACTACGCTGATTATTTTAGGGGTTGGTATGACTTTATTTAAAGGAAGTGTACCCGTATTTGCGTGGAAAACAAATTTTTAGATAATCACCCTCAGTACACCCGAATGAGATTCAAACCCGATATCCCCGTCATCGAAAGTCTAGTCTACTGCGAACGTAGCGGGTTATACCATGCGGCCACCGAAGCGGGTACAAACATATCTGTTTACAATCAAAACTGTTATAATTTTACACTATTATTAGTATTTTATAAGTTAAGGACAGAAAGTTTTAAATCAAGCTGCGGTTATGTTTGTTGATAAAACGAAAATTTCAAAACAAATTTTAGTCATATTATACCTATTACTTTACCAAACTTTTGAGCCTGTCAAATCTTCTATACTCCTTACAAAAATAAAGATTAATTTTTACAAGTAACATAGTGTGGTATACATTTCAAGTTTCACAGCAACAACACCCACCTCAGTGGCATAATTAGCTAACGCGCCAGTCATGTTGAGCTAAACCACTGAGAACGGGAAGATCGAGGTTCGAATCTCGGTCGGGTGAACTAGGGTTGGTTTTTCCTAAATGGTTTTCCACTCTCGCTCCACGTAGATGTGGATTCACTTCCTCTAAATTCAACCTTAACAATTCCTATTCCATTAGTTAATTAGTACTTAAGCGTATAACCCGGATGGGTAGCAAGACGTGGTGCTAAATAATAATAATAAAAAATTTCACAGTAACAACAATAGGTATTAATAATCTTTATCAAAAGAGTCATATTCAGATTAAGGCCATGAGCAAAAACGTTCTCTGCATCGTCGGCAAGAAAATAAGAGGGAGGAGAATTATTGTTTCTATATCTAATATTGTCTCAAGTTTTTATATTAACATAAAGAACGTTACCGTTACATATCAATCAACAGCACACTGCTAAAATAAATAATCAATTAGCCTACATAATTTGTAGTTACCAAAATATATCACTGAATGTTAACAATTCACATGTGTTCACAGGTACGAGGGTTTAAATCCCTCCCATATACCCACTCTTTGGCACGCCACTGTTGCAGATCACATTTATCTACAAATGAGCATATCAAAGTACTTTCAATGACTTTTTTAAACAATCAAATACGGGTTTTCCTGTTGTATTAATACTATAATTAATTTAATTTGGATCCGTCAGAAATCTGTATTTTTAGCAGTTTTTATTAGTCTAAAATTTATTATTGGGTCTAAGGCTATAGCACTTTTCCTATAGTTTAAAGCGTTTGGGTTGATTTCAGTAGACGAAGTTCCACTAGAACACATTGGATCGAATCCCATTTTGGATATATTATATATCCACGTGGTTTGAAAGCGACTGGTATATGGAAGTACTAAAGAGAAATTACATATTAATAAACCACGTTATTACACACACACATATAAAGGAAAATACCGAAATAATTGATTATTATAACATATAAAATATCAACTCACCCTTCCATTATCATAGTTGCCACCAGCAGAACCTCCATTATTGTAGCCTCCGGAGCTACCTCCAAAGCCGCCTCCAGAGCTACCTCCAAAGCCGCCTCCGGAGCTACCTCCAAAGCCGCCTCCAGAGCTACCTCCAAAGCCACCTCCTGGAGCTCCATACGAAGCTGAGGGTCTTCCGCCACTGAAACCACCTGAACCTCCGAGTCCACCGCTACCGCCTCCGAATCCAGGAGCGCCGTAAGAGGCCGAGGGTCTTGAACCACCGGGGAAACCACCAGCTCCAAATCCTGGTGAGCCACCCCCAGGTCCTCCTCTGGGGTATCCTCCACCCCCGAGGTTGCCACCGTGGGCGAGGTCTGATGATATCATGGCGGCCATCAAGGCGACACAGATCAACTGTGGGTCAGACAAAGAACCGTTAACACTCGAGCTATAACCTCTTATTACGTGTGTGAAGCCAATATACTTTTTAAAATAGCACTTTCTATTAAATTGATAAATTTTATTAAAGGCCTGTACTACGTGTATAAAGCTAATCTAATTTTTTAAATAAGACTTTCTAGTAAATTGACAAATTCGAGTGATGGCCTGTACTATGTGTATGAAGTTGATATACTTTATAAAATAAAACTTTCTAGCAAATGGACAAATTCATTAATGAATGTGGGCTTAAGGATTTCGGTTTGAAAGGGAATCCAATAGGAAAATGTGAAAGAAACGTCTTACATTCGTTTGGGCATGATGAGAGGGTTAGTGTGGATCGAGTGACAAAGTAAATATATGAAGGTAGAGTGAGTGTGTGGATCAAAATGAAGGAGTAGTGCACGTGAGATGTGTTAAAATGTTGTAGATGAATATGTGGAAAAGAGAAACATTAAGAGTCTTAAGAATAAAATAGCATGCATGACTCGGTTTATGGGTGTTGTTGAAGCAAAGGGAGTATACGAGGATAGGGAAGTGTGAAGAATGTTAGTTAATATTGATAATTGCGTAGATGTTTTTAAGCTATATGCATATTTCTCTTGCCTACCTCAAAAGGTAATGGCGTGATTAGGTATGTATGTAATGTATGTATGTATTATGTACTAAATATATATTAATAATTGTCATTTTTTAATAGTACGCTTAACACCAAGTCTATAACAGTCTTGATATAACTCGTAAGAACTAGGAGGGTAATAAAGTGGGAAGAAGATGACGAAACCACAGTGAAATATTTTTAGATGAGTACCATAACGAAGGTACCATGTCTAGATTTAAATCTCAATCCCCCATTTGCCATCATTCAAGTTTTTTGTAAATCTTAAATTACGTAATCACATGTCCGGATAGTTGGTTGGTAGAACCTTTTTTAGTGAAGCGGGAGTGAAGCAATTCAAAATAAAAGGGAATTTTTATGGGATTATTGTCACCTGAAGCCATATTGGGTATGGAAGCCATTTTCCGGTACATTTTTGACAATTGGATTTCCTTTTCAGCTATTTGGTGTGGTCAGGAACTCAAAATACTTTAAAATAAAATTCTTTTAAGAGTCGATTGGAATCGTTCTCCAATATATATATATTCTTTTTTTTTAATTTGAATGCCAATAAGAGATTTTTATACCTTGATTTTGATAAAAATCTGGTTTTAGGCAGTCTTATTGTCACCAGAATATGTATGTATTTTGATGTATTTTTATGTATGATTATATTTATATAGATATATTTTGGTAGGATTAAAATCTTTTCAGAAAACATTTCTTTTAACCGTTTGGAAAGGCCTTTTATTCTACCAAAACATTGATATATAGTCAGATTCTGGTAAGAAGAAATAATTACTTTAATAACAAGTTTGATAACAAAATAAGGGTATGAACATAATTGCCTTCCACTGAAATTTTCTTGAAAGTTAGATGCCATTAGAGGCTATTTGAAGTATTTAAAAATAAATCTTACCCTTGAAAATTGTTGATAGTGTAATGCCTCTAATTTAAAGAGGTTATTTTTAGTGGTTCTCTCTTAGAATACATTTGAATTTTGGATGGACCTAAAAGCTACTTAATATTGGTCCTCACTTAAACAGTTTTTGAAAATTAAACGCCTTTATAATTGAATTGGAGTTGGTTTGTATTCGTATTATATGCTAAAGTATCACATGATACTCAAATAAATATATAGGATGGACATATTTATCTAAGGGTAGTGACACATTCTTTCCCCTGTCTATTTCGCCACCTCTTGCTCGGGTGGTTTCATTAAATTATTAGTGATATGAATATGAGGTATTTAGTTTTAGTATGAATTGTCTTCAACGAGAATTGCCAAAAAGAAGACACAAAAACCATTAATATACCTGGAAATTATTAAATTTTGTGCTTTAATTCAGTTCCGGAAACCCAATCAATATTTTGTCAAATGAGGCGAATTTAATTTGTTTAAAAATCTATATTTTACAAATCAAACTATTTTAAAACGTGCATTTAATTTGTTAACTCTATTAGTTAATATTAAAAATAGATCTAAAATGTATAAGATTATTCCTTTTCCTTTTAGATTATCTTATTATTGTATTTGTTCACTAACTTTGATTTTAAATATTTGTAAAATTTCCTAAACAGAATTAGACAAGTTATTAATAATATTGAGCGTTTGGGCTAAATAATTCTTAGCCCAGTAGTGGAAAGATTAGCCAGTACCGATATATCGATGCCCAGGGATCGCCTCAATGTACTAATCATACATTAGTTCCGTGAATGCTCTTTCCATGCCCCGATGAGATGCGGTGATGATGATTGTGAATAAGAGGGTGCGAAGACAGAAGAAAACTTTAACCTAATTTTAGCTTAACTAACAAAACCCTGGTGACCATTAGGGTAGTAACCCTTTCGGGAAACATACCCATGGTACCAGCTGGGAATTGAACATGGAACACCTATGCTCGTACCCAGGTGCACTGATCACTACACCAAGGGGCCTTTAGTAGACCAGTTAAGAGAAGCATATAGACATAGACAACAAAATGGCCTTATCCATCGAGTTAAATATGAGAGGATTTTTCATATACATTTGTTTGTTTGATTAACGTGCTTTCTATGGTCTTGTAAATTAGGTAGGCAGATTACTTTCAAACTACTAACAACTTTAGAACAGACACCAATTCTCAGTCTTCAGCCCATTGTTTCATCACTGTGAGTTGGGAAGCCTCAATTTTACCATAAATTACTTTTATTTTGAAATAAAAATCTTAATCCAGCCCCCTTAACTTAGTAGGAAGACACAATTTTGATTAAGTTTAGACTTAAGACCAATCCAAAAACTTCAGAAGATAGACCCCTGAACTGATTATATTTTAGTCTGAACAAAGTTGGTAGCACTAGCCCTCTTTACCTATTAGGTTACCCAACTGCTGTGGGAACATTGTGGTGAATTACCGCATGGTTTAGTTACACAACCGTGGACTACTTTGTCCAGCGGTGGCGAACGCAATGCACTTATTTAACGGTCAGTGACGCTAGAATGCTAATATCAAATGTTTCGTGAGCGTCATATTTGTGATGACTCATCTTAAAATTTGGTTGAAATAAAGGGAGTTAGTTGTTAGAGATGGATATATTTTCATCACGTTCTACAAAAGATCCAGCTTATTAAAAAAACTTTTTAATTGTGATGAGGAAGTTAGAGTTTAGATGATGTGTAGTCTCATTTATATAAAGTAAGAGTGGATAAACTATTTATGGAAAACAATTATCAGTACAATCGGTAGGGTACTCAAACTCTAGCCCTTCTCCCCCAATCAAGTGGAAACCAGATCGGACCACTTTGGTTCTTTAGTCTACGTGCCCACCAGTGTATTTTAAAATGGCCATAATTACAAGTATTTTCGATAAAAAAAATAGATTTATATTACATTTATAATAATTATGCTCCAGTAACTTCCCCAAAGTTAAAGCATCGCTATCATCATTTGTAGGGATATGAGCTGGTTTCTCCGCAAGAATATTTAGGATACTTGAATGCTCTTGAGAATAGAATTTGATGCTCCTTTGGAGTCTCTTTGGTTGAGTTTATTATATATAGTGATGTCTCCGCCCAATATAATACTGTGCATCCTTTTTAAATTCAACCTTAAAATCATTTTACTTTACAAGATATATCGTCACTATTAGCTATAACACTGGCTCTACAATGTATATATAACCCTGGCTCTAAAGTGTGTACAATAATTGGGTGGTTCTTTACATTATTAGAAGATAGAGTTTTAATTCCAGAAATAGCCCCCAAATCCCTCCACCATGTATATTTAAACTTATATTTTACATTTATATTAAACTTATTGTTAGTAACTCGTTTAATCTAAAGAGTAAAATGTTGAGTTAGGGGAATAAAAGGAACTTAAACAGAATTTCCTACGAGACGATGTTAGAAAACATCCAAGCGGTGAAATAAGTATTTTAAACAATTTGTAATCCAACCAGGTGTTTCTGAGTCAGTTTGGTATCCAACATAGCTTTTAACGCTATCTTTTATTCATATAACATAGTTGATATAAACACTGTATCGTTAAATGGGACGGAATGAAAAAAAATCTAAGGGTGCCTTTGAAAAAATTTAATATGAGCCTTATTTTAAAAAGGGATACTTCCTCTAAATGCAATCTTTTCATCCCTAACTCATTAGCGTAATTAATATATGTGTGGGGTGACCCGGCGGTCTCGGGGTAAGGTGTCAGAATTCTATGCTGGCAGCCGGGGTTCAATCCTCGGTCCCAGCAAAAATTTATCTGTTTACCAAACCCTTCCTTCACCTCTGACAAGACATCTTGTGAATGTGAGTAATGCCAGGCCTCCACCGTGGTTCGGATTCCACGTTAAACTGTAGGTCCTTCATTTCATCTCACAATCACCCTACCATTACACATTTGCGTAAGTGCGTACAACCCGAACGGGTAGTAAGACGTGCTAATAATAATAATAATAATAATAAATGTGTGTATTTCCTGAGCAGTTAGTAAGACACCGCAATAAAAGAATTCTAATTTTGGCTATTTTCTCTCTCAATTCTACCCTCTTTAACTATAACTCATTAGTGTAATTGAATGTGGTCATCAGTTCATATAGTAGAAGAAGATGCAAAAATAAAATAATATTTTTAAGTAAGTTTGAGTAACTTTTTAAATAAACCTTAAAGTTATAACTAAGATTTAAATTAACGACCGGTCTCCTCAAGGGAGTAGCTCGTATAATATTAGCCGCAATATTACCATGATCTAATTTTTCACTCGTCCAAATTGTATATCTACTAATTATATTTATTACAACTTAACTCTACTACGAGCAAATCCACATATCTAATTACCAGTGATTTTCAACATAGCAACAGATGGCACACCATAATTAACCACGTTTCAGCCCTCATAAATAAAATTGAACCCCTAGAAATCTAATGATTCAGGTAAAGTATTGATAAATATAAAAGTTTCATACATGGAAAGTGTTAAAACCTAGACGATTTAAATACTAGCCATAAACATAGACCCATATTGAAATTTCTCTGCCAAGCAAAATATTCCCCCCCTTTTGTTCCCATAGTTAAGTTTCTTCAACTATATGGGTATATATATATATATATATATTTATGTATAATATTTAAATAATATAAATTAAATATAATTATTTATTAATCTATTTATATATAAATTAATTAATTATTTATTAATCTATTTATATATAAATTAATTAATTACATTCCTTATTGTAAAGTTGTAATTCTTACTTTTATTTTTGTATTAATATGTGTACTATTATCTAATTTATCACGCAGTGACATGCAATCAAGAGACTACGAGAACACACTTCAAGTCAAATAATCGAAAGCTATAATCCAGATAGAGTTTGAAAATAAGTAAATGTGTATGGGTTGGTCTTATAAATCATTAGCTTGGTGTAGAGTGCTAGATGTCCTTCTTTTGATATAATTTATATTATAAGATGTATGCTGATGTAACTGTGTGGTTAGAAAGTCCAAGTGGCATAGGCACAATAAATAACTAAAACATTTACGTAAGCACTATGCTTACCTTACAGTGCGCCATGTTGTTTCTCTAGAAAATAAAAGATGCTATTCCCTTTAGTGCTCACACCGAACTGATGATTTCAACGAACTTTTGACCATCTTATATACCTAATGAACATTTTACAACGACCCCCCTCCATTTCTCACCTCGGGACCCATGAATATATTCCACCTTTGTTTGCCTTCCGCGAGATATCTACGCGGATCGTGAAGCAGGTGTCCTAGGGGGCTGTCCGATGATCCTCTCCTTCTCTTACCTGAGCCCTGCGGATGATGGGTGGTGGTGGGGGGGGGGAGCCTTCAAGTATCTTACATGAGTGGTTCCCTACTCCCCCTCTTATATCTCAAGGAGAGGGCAGAGGTCAACATTGAATCCAGAGCATCCGTCTCCTTAACCAAGTGCTGTAACATCGTTTATATTTTTGAGGGATTCCCTCTCACTTCAGAAGAGAGATGGCAGTTCCGTGCAAGAGTGGCTCATCACTTAAGACCTCGAAACTTGTGCGTTATTTTTTTTGCTGTAGTTGGTTTCTTACGTTTAAAAATGGTTCTCAAAATTATCTGTAGAGAACGTAGTTATTAGGATGTCTAGCGTGTACCTTCTAAACACAAGGCTACCAGCAGGAGAGCGACTTACCAACCGGGCTAGCCTTGTACTATGTACTTACCACTATGCACTCGACTCATTCAACAATGACTTTAAAAAATAAATTTAAGAATTTAACTTTATGTTCCAAACAATTAGTTTTGTATATATTATTACTGTCACCATCATCATCATTATAATCATTCAACACCCAATTCAATCTAATGACTTAAAATGTCAACAACAAAGATTTTGACAAAATTTATATTAAATGCCGTTTTAAGGATTATTATTAATCAATAAATTTAAGCATAGCGGTAAATTAAGAATGACTATAATTATAAATCAAAATTATTCTATCAATTAAATTAATTATGTATTAATATACTTATTTTACTTAATATGTATTGCAAAAGTTAAGCACTTCGTTTAAGGTGGTGTGAAAGGGGTCGTGAGAAAATGCCAGAGTTTTTGCAGTTTTATTGCTAATATTTTTTTGGCCTTAATAAATAAAATATCTGTCCAGTAAAAACATAAGAGTTCAATTCTTTTCAAATGGAGGTATAAACAGTTGTTAAATATATATCATCAGCACAACGGTATTAGAGCTAATCTTCTTGAAAGTGAGTGACAGTGATTTCCCACAACAACTGCTAAAACTTGGGGAAGGAATTTTCCCTTCTCCAAATTAAAGCGGCTATAGTGACATTATTCTGAATGAGTATCTAGGCCAAATACTCCATAATTTGGAAAATTTAATAGATGCAGTATACCCTGATATCGAGAATTTGCACGAAAAGGACTTTCATTGGTTGTGCTCTAGGGCAATAGTATCAGTAAATAATGATACTGTCAACGAAATAAACAATCTTATCGTTCAAAAAGTCAGCGGTCAGTTAAAAAAATACAAGTCGATAGACACTGTAACTAATATTGAAGATACAGTTCATTATCCACAGGAATTTTTGAATTCCTTGAACCCTTCTGGATTACCACCACACGAATTGACGTTAAAAATTGGAATTCCAATCATGCTTTTGAGAAATTTAAGCCCTCCAAGCATGTGCAATGGGACGAGGTTGCTTATTAAGGAGTTAAAGGAAAATTTAATTGTAGCGACTATTATGACCGGTCCAGCAGCTGGTCAACTAGCTCATATACCGAGGATACCGATGATCCCAAGTGATTTGCCAATCCCATTTAAACGGCTTCAATTTCCGGTAAAAACATCTTTCGCATTAACAATTAACAAGTCCCAAGGTCAAACCTTCGAATTAGTTGGGATCGATCTGCGAAATAAATGTTTTACTCATGGTCAATTATACGTTGGCCTATCGCGGGTTGGAGCCCCTGAAAATCAATTTATTTTGCTGCCACAAAATAAAACCACATCAAATATTGTTTACAGGGAGGCTCTTACTCAATAAATTAAATGGCTTTTGTTTTGCGGTTATGACCTTTTAACAATTAGTATAAGTATAAATAAAAAAATATTGAAAAATGACAAAAAAAAATAAAAGTGAAAAATAATATATTAAAAAAATAAAAGAAAACAAATAAAATATAAAAAAACAATGTAAATACAAAAAAAAAGGTTTAAAAAAATATATTCAAAAAAAATTAATATCTTAGTTTTTTGTTTTAAATGAATGTTATTTTTTTTAGAAACTCACTGTAAGACATTGTGTATTTTCTTTTATTATATTATTATGCCCGTGCGAAGCCGGGATGGGCTGCTAGTACTATCTAAATATAGATTCAACCTATTAGTTTTGGTATATTAATTGCTTTATTTATTTCTGTATATTGGTTTTGATAAAGTTAATAAGGTTAGATTAATCCTATTTTATTTTAATATACAATCTAGGCTTGGTAGTTAAAGTAGGCTATATATAGTCGAATTACGTTGAAAAAACCTCTCCTACCAGATCTCGCTATAATTCTTTCTACATACCATTGATAAAGAATAAGTTTTATATTTATATTTTTGATTTTACTGTGGTAGACCAATATAATATTATGTATAAATGTGTGCTCAACACTTCGTATTCATTTTTTTTATATATTCTTCAATGTTTAAATAATTTTCCAGAAAATATTTTTCAATTTTCACCTTTAAATTTGTGTGATGTGTCACATATATTTGTTTTAAATACTTGGTGTTTATTTTGTATAAGTTCAAAATTTCTAATAAATGTAGCCCGATATTTTGTGCTACTTTTTTTTTATCACTAAATATTATTTCTGTAGATAATATGCTTTAATCCTTGATTCCTCTAATCCTTGAATTTCTAAATACTAAATTATTCGAAAAAATCTCTTAAGCAATTATGAAAAACTTGATTTCAAATAACAATTTCAAGCAAAATGGCAAAAGGATTTATAGATTCTTGTAGTTTTGAGAGTGACAAAATAACACAAATAAGTAAAAAATTGTGTTTAACTAATTAATTTACTAAAAAAGGATTTTATCCTTTTTTTGTTTGTAACGTAATAAAAGTGATAATCAAATAATCATTGGCCAGGGGCACCAAGCTTGAAATAACATTTTTATATTAATTTAAAATATTTCCACTTTAATTACATTTTTAAATATTCAAGAAATCTAATCTGGTTTCGAACTATGATCGAAAATTTGAAATTAGGGTTAGAAAAATATAGAATTCAACCCACCTGTTAAAAATGTTTAACCCGTTTTGAAATCGGGTCAGCTTTATTTCAGCTAAAATAAACAAACGGAAGACATAACTATATTAACTTTATTCTAAGGAAGTAGTATGTTAATATTGAGTTTGATCAAATATTTAAAAAATATATTTTTTCGCACCGTATCTTATTACGTGTTTGGGTTATACTAATTATACTAATAGTTTAAGGGATGAGTAAGGACATATTTATAGGAAGTGTACCCAAGTTTACATGGAGGGAAAGTGGAACACCATTTGGATAAGTCATCCTCAGTAAACCCAACCGAGATTTGAATCTGGATCTTCCCATCATCGACAGTCTTGTATATTGTGAGAGTAACACGTTAGACCATGCAGCCACCGGAGAGGGTCAATTTTTATAATATATATATATATTATATACTAGTTTTATACCAAACCTATATAAAATTTATTTATACATTAATTAATATATTTTAGGCATATTTTTAATGAGTATATTTCAGTCTTATGTCATGAATAATGATAAAATTAGCTTCTATAAGCGTAATAAAATTTAACAAACATATTAAGACTAAAATATTGCTCAAACACTATTTTAATTTTATCCAAACTATTGGATGATGGAGGATCAAATATATACATTCCTGTTGTTGGGTAAGGTGGACATGTGAGTATCTAAATTAGTCCACTATTTTAAAATATTTAACGAGCCACAAAAATAAGTAAGTATAATCGGTAAAGTTTGTGAATAAAAGATAAAAGCCCATATTCCAATAAAGCTATAGGTGACCTGGTGTTCTAGGGGTAAGGTGTCAGACTTCTATGCTGGCGGCCGGGGTTCAATCCCAGGTCCCGGCAAAGATTTATCTGATTACCAAACCCTTCCTTCACCTCTTACAAGACATCTTGTGAATGTGGGGAATGCCAGGCCTCCACCGTGGTTCGGATTCCACGTTAAACTGTAGGTCCTTCATTTCATCTCACAATCACCCTACCATTACACATTATCGTAAGTGCGTATAACCCGAGCGGGTAGTAAGACGCGGTGCTAATAATAATAATAAAATCTAATAAAGCTAATCTCATAATCAACACAACTGAGTACTATTATTATGAAATCTAGGATTTAATTATAACAACCTTCACAGGAAATAAAAGCGTAAGTTTGATATTGTCTGGTTCGCTTGTAACAGGACAATAAAGGTTTGAATTCATTTTATTTTACTGGGGATGATATTTCCTATATGGTTTACAATCTTTGCAGATGTAAAATTCCCATGAGCCTATCCCGTTGTTATTCTGTAGGTGGAGCACGAAGTGGAAAAGCACTTTTAGTAAATTTAATGTCGACCTCGGAGGTATTGGGGTAAATTGCTTGCCTCAGGGTCAGATGTTCGTGGATTCAAACCCAGGCGGGGTTGACGGATATTTCTTGAGCGATAAAAATACCTAGATCAATTTCCTTAGGAGGGGAAGTAAAGCCGTCAGTTCCATGTCAATTTTGGCATGTAATAAAAACCTGAATTGTAAGTGAAAATACCTTTCCATTAAAAATTGGTAGGTGCTTTCATTCTCGCTCATAGAAATTCTCGTGTGCTGATATAATTAGTCTGTTCATAAAGTGCACGTTAATATCTAAAATAAATTTCTTAAAACAATAGATTGGTGAACACACTATACGATAAGTGGTAATTGGCTTAGAGTTTAAATAGCCTACACCAGTTGAGGATTCCTTACGTAGTAAATTGAGCCCCGTAATATTTATGAAACTATTACTCAACACCTTCCTATTATTATAAAAACCATTTGTGGTGAGCGATGGTCACAAAGTAATAACAGTTTACGTCTGTCGTGACATGTGTTAGTCTCAGTTGTCGAACAAACACAATAGGCACGCTTAGGCCAAACAAAAACCTTCTTTAGTACACGTAAAAGAAAGTCCTTCAATAATAAGATGGTTGATGTTAAAAAATAAATGCACTCTTGGTCTTAAGTAGTTAACTTGACGTATTTCAATCGTATTTGAATGAGTTTAGTTATTTTGTTACTAATAGTTTTTCAAGATAACGTTCCAAACGATATGATTATATCAGTACGTGACTTGCCTGTAATAGTGATCCCATGGTTTGAGACGTCACCACATAAGTTCAATGGAATGATGATTACGTAGAGGTCGGGGATCTTCCGCACGTAGTTAGGAACTATTTTTCTAACATGGCATGCCACTCAAATACAGGTACATTTTCTCTAAATTCTACCTTCTTTATCCTTACCACATAAATATTGATTTGTTGATATACTGGATGGGCAGTAATTTGTGGGTGCACATAGCATACCAATTACAAACCGACTCTGATCAAGAAATGTCTCAAGAACCCCAGTTACCCTCTTCGGTGGCCACATGGTACAAGGTGTTACTCTCGTCTTAGATTAAACTTATGACGATCGGGAGAGTGAGGCTTGAATCTCGGTTGGGTGTACTGAGGTTTTTTTCCCAAAAAATGCTTTTACACTCTCCCTCCACGCAAAGGCGGGTATACTTCCTACAAATATAACCTTACTCATCCCTAAAATCATTGTTAAATAGGCGTATAACCCGAACAGGCAGTAAAACGTAGTGTTGCAAAGAAAATCAGCTCAGTCCCTTAGTCGTTAATTCATTATTGGGAAAAGAAAAACTCCAAGCAATCCAGATATTACTTTTGTTTTGTGTTGCTAAATCAGGGTTTATTCCTTTATACTGATTAATTAACGGCCATAAGACTGGGTACTGTATATTTTCTAGTATTGTTTTATTGTTCATCACCGAGGTTAACGATTTATCCTAATGTTTATAATCGGGAAAGTAGGGCAGAGAAAAGGCACCACCAATAAGTTATGGAGAGAGGTTTATAAACCATGGGGGTAAATTACATTTGAAAAAATATCCTCAGTTATCTAGGACAAGATTGGAACCTTATACTCCTTGACTTCCAGCATATTGCAAATTTAATGCGCCTCAGCGCGTGTGACTACAGCTGTAACAATACATACATACATACATACATACATACATACATACATACATACATACATACATACAAACATACATACATAAATACATACATACATACATATATACATACATACATACATACATACATACATACATACATACATACATACATACATACATACATATATACATACATACATAACATACATACATACATAAATACATACAGACATGCATACATATACGCTTCAGTGGCCGCGTGGTCTAACGCGCTACTTTTAGAGTAGATTAGACTTCCAATGACGGGGGGATTGAGGTTAGAATCGCAGTCGGATGTAGGCCTAATGAGGGTGGCTTTCCCTAAATTAATTTACACTGTTCCTCCAAGAAAATGCGGGTACACTTCCTATATACATATAACCTATCTAATCACTAAAACCATTAGCGTAAATAGTACATAAAGGCATAACCTGACTGGGTAGTAAGACACGGTTATAAAAAAAAATACATACATACAACATGTATATGATTTGTAAATTTGGAAAAATGTAAAACTTTGTTAACATTTAATATTCATTTTTCATTCGTCCAAAACCTTTGTAATAAACGGTTAAATACTCCCGTTTACGGCCGATTAACCGGTAAATTAGACACACGAATGCGCTACGATCGGGGAACGTATCGAAATACGGTTTGTTGTTCCTACTACAATTGTAATCAGATTTATTTTTTTCTTTCATTTTTAAATAATTTTTTTCCAATTTTGTTGAATTTATTGAATATGGTAAAATGGTTTCCTATATCTAGCGTATAGATTGTACCTTGTATAGGTTGTGGTGGGAAATATAAATATTACTACAACTATGCGGTTGTGCAGAGCTAAGAAAAGATAGAGGGAGAGCAAGATTATTATAATTGTCGTGATCTGTTTACTGCTTTGCGTTAGTTTTATGAACCTCGTTTTTATTTCATCGACGTCAAGATTATTTCCATTGAAGAGTTATTAATGCCCATCGTAATAAAAACTACGAAGCCTGAAGGGAATAAAATAGATCTTGTTTCTTGTGAAACACAAATTATGATGAAATAGAGTATTATTTTTAATATTATTATTTATATTTTTAATTCATAGACACGTAACCACAAAAAGCCGCCACTAGTGTATCAACCATAAAATTAATTAAATAACATTTAAAAAAACGATTAAATCATTTAACTATAAATCTATTTGCAACTTATTTAAAGAGGTAGGGTTTTAATGAATTAGTGTAAATGCATCCACATTGGTATGAAAAGTAGATGTGAGAACCAAAATGATAAATCACTTATGGTAAAACACCCCTAATTTACCAGTCTGAGATTCGAACCTCTATCTTCCTGTCACCGGAAATCGAATGTATTTTGAAACTAATGTCTTAAACTATTTTACCAAATTTTCAGGTGATATAATAACTAAAACAAATAAGGCTTGACTGATAGAGGTTAAGGAAATGGGATGAAAGGGGTTTTTATTAATGTATATTCTATTTGAATATATCCTACATTCAAATAATTCTAATAAAACATATTTTATATAAGAAAAAAAATATTTGGAAAAGCCAAAGGTATAGCCTACACACTTTAAGTTGATATTTTTGTATATAACTATAATTCAAACTATTCAATATAGATTAGAACAAATGATATAAAATGCAGTTTTGTTGTAAAACTATTTAGTTGTATACAGTTTTTAACTTGATGAGATATTGTTTTCATTTTTAATCCCATTAACCAAAACATATAAAATATCTTAAGATAAAAACAAAATTGACCCAAAAATAATAACATAGCTTGTTCCTAATTTCGCTTGACGAAAAATTAATTGATATCTAAACTGATCAACAAAAATATATCAAAATAAAACAATATATTACTTAAATGGTTGCTCACAAATGGAATATTAAAAGTACACTTTTAGCGGAAAAGTTTCAAAACTCACTAGAAAATAAATGGTACGGAGTTCCACACGGACTTTCTCGCTCTATTGTTCAAAAATGGAAATATTTATTCAAAACTAGTAAAATATGTGAATCAAAATAATATACACTAACAAACTCAAAAATAAACTGCAAGATCCTTATGTAAAACATTTTTTGATTTGCGGTTTTAGATTTTATAATTCTATTTTTAAAGAATTAATGTCCTCGATTGTATGTTTGGTCCGAAAAAAAAGATCAAAATTGGATCCACAAAGGTAAACACGTCGTATTAAAATTTCAACTTCCAGTTAAAATTTTCGATTTATTATTTGGTGTTGCACATCTTCATGTCATAGTATTGCTATTAAATTCTTCATTTATAAATTTTGACCAATAAAAAATGTAAATATTGACTATTGAGTCAAAGATGGAGATATATCATTGTTGTACAAACATTTCTCCTAAGAGGTTTAATGAACCACACCATACATCTTTTAAGAGACTTACTTATATTAATTACTTTATGCCATTGGAAAATGAATGCGTTAAATCTTAAGTAGTATATCTTTACAACTAAAGCTCACAAAGTGGTATTAATATATTTGCCAATATCCAAGAAACTGTTGGTTTTATAAAAATATATTCGATATAAAAGTTTTTTATATTTAATAATAATACAATTTTGCAATGATAAGTTATCTAGTAGTTCAACATTTTGTGGAGATACGTAAATTTCAGCTTCTGTAAAGTACCCTAAAATCTTTTTCAAGGGAAAATGAAAATAGTCAGTTTATTTATAATTTTAATCAAAATCGTTAGAGCTGATTTATAGAAAATCTATTTTTTCTCTTTTCGCCCTTTCTTAAACTACTCTTAATTTTAAGTTTAAATAAACACACAGACAGACGGCATTGCAAAAACCACTTTTATGGATTCGAGGGGTCATGAGACGTCGACATCCATTAACATTTCAGGTTAGGTTTTTTTACGGTCGCAATACTTTACCTTTGGTGTTCGAAAAGTTAAAAAATATGTATGCATATATATATTCAAGTATGGCTTGAAAGTTATTGGTTTTACAAAAATATGCTTTGTTTAAAATATTTGTAATATAAATAAATCTACATATTTGTAATGATAAGTAATTTCATTTATTAAATAGTTTCGGAGAAACCATACAAAATGAGAATTTACTCATTTGACCGCAACCCTTAAAGTAATTTTGCCGTAATATTGAGAGTAGTCATTTTGTTTGAAATATTTAGAAATGTTTAGAAATGAAATTTAATCAAGATCGTTGAATCATGTTTTTAGAAAATCGACTTTTTCTCTTTTTACCCTTCAATAAACTACCCTTAATTTTAGGGTTTATATTGAATTCCCAAAAACACTTCGGTGCAACCCTATGAAAACCCTGGATACCAAGTTTTAGCCCAATCGGTAAAATAGTTTAGGCTCTAGTTGGAGGTACAGATAGACAGTCTGAAATTCAAAAACCACTTTTTTGGATTCGGGGTGTCATGAAACATCGAGATTCATCAAAATCTCGAGCTCAATTTATTTGACGATCACAATACTTTCTCTACCTGTAAGATAGTGATAAAGTAAAAAGTATAAACAACATTTTTGTTTACAAATTTGACATTTACTAAAAAAAGTTGTTTATAACAATAAAACAACCGGAATATGAGTAATAAAACTAAAAATGGTTTTATTCAGATTATATAAAAATATAATGCAAAAATATTGGGGGAAACTTCACACCTTTGGATTGTATGAGCACCTATAAACGGTGCATACATAAGTTACCGATAGACAAATGGACAAATGCAAAAGGAAACTTTTTTATACATATCTTAGACATAAAGCTGTAGTTTAAACTAATAAAAATATACAGGTGGCTCTTAAAATTCTCTTTAAAAATATAAATGTATTGATTTAGATGTTTTGGTAGAAATTTGAGTAGTTGGGCTAACTTTTACTTTCTTGCTACCTTACAGGTAGATAGATTATTGTGATTGTTAGAAAACTTCAACTCAATATTTTTATGAATTTTTATGTTTCACGACCCCTCGAATCCAAAAAGTTGTTTTTGGCTTTCCATCTGTCTGTCTGTACAGTACCTTCAACTAGAGCCTAAACTACTTTACCGATTTGGCTAAAACAAATTATCTAGGGTTTTCATAGGGTTGCCCGAGGAGTTTTTGGAATTGGATATCTAAAATTAATTAAATTAATTATCTAGAATTAAGGGTTTTTTTACTGAAGGGCAAAAAGAGAAAAAGTCATTTTCTCAAAATCTGCTCTAACGATTTTGATTAATTATCATTTCTAAAAAATTATAAATATTTCAAACAAAACGGCTGTTCTCAATATTTCGGCAAAATGACTTTAAGGGCTCCAGTCTGAAGTGTAAATTATATTTTTTTATAATATCTCTTAAACTATTTGAGATATGAAATTAGTTATCGTTACAAATATGTATGTCTCTTTATAATACAAATATTTTATAAGAAGCATATTTTATATAAAACCAATAACTTTCAAGCGATACGTAGATATATTAATTTTTTATCTTTTCTAACACTAGGTGAAAGTATTGCGGTCACAAAAGAAAATTTAACCTGAATTGTTGATGAATGTCAACGTCTCAAGANTAAAAAGGGGCCTTTGCGATGACGGCTGTCCGTGTGTCTGTTTAAACTTAAAATTAAGAGTGGTTTAAGAGAGTAAAAAAGAAAAAAATACAATTTTCTCAAAATCGACTCTAATGCTTTTGATTAAAATTCATATCTAGATGTTGATTAATATTATAAATAAACTGGCTATTTTCATTTTACCATGAAAATGAATTTTAGTGTACTTTACATAAGTAGAAACTTCCGTATTTCCGCAACTAGTTGAGATACTAAATAAATTATAATTGCATAATTGTAGTACTATTAAAAATTTTAAACTTTTATGTGAAATATATTTTTATAGATCCAACAATTTCTCAGATATTGGCAAATTTATTAATACAATTTTGTGAGCTTTCGTTGTAAAGAAATATTACTTAAGTTTTAAAGCAATAATTCTCCAAAGATATAGATTAATTGTATATAAGTAATTTTCTCAAATTTTATATTGTTTTTCCTTAAACCTCTTAGTAGAAATGTTTGTACAACATTGATCTATATCCATTTTAAACTCAATTAGTCAATATTTACATTTTTTATTGGTTAAAATTTATAAATGAGGAATTTAATAGCAATGCAATGCATGAAGATTTGCAACACCTAATAACATGTCAAAAATTTTACCCGGAAGTTGAAATTTTAATATGAAGTGTTGGCCCTTGTGGACCCAACATTTGTCTTTTTTATCGGTCCAAGCATATAAATGAGGATATTAATTCCTTAATAAAAATTATAAAATTTAAAACTGTGACTAAAATTTTTTTTGTTTACATAAGTATATTGCAATTTATGCTTGGTTTTGCTAATGTATATTATTTTGTTTCACATATTATACGTATTTTGAGAAAGTATCTCCATTTTCAAACAATATAGCAAGAAAGTCCGTGTGGAGTTCCGTACCATTTATTTTTCCATAATTTGAAAAAAAAATGCACTGACTAAGCATATATAACACGAAGAGCTACACTAAAATCTATTGTTAGGGGGGTGAAGTATAGAATTATTAAGTACAATAATTTTTTTAAAAATATTTAAACTTTCTTTTAAGTAGTTACTAAATTATTATTATTATTATTTTTATTATTAGCACCTCGTCTTACTACCCATTCGGGCTATATGCACTTACGCTAATGTGTTATGGTAGTGTGATTGTAAGATTAAATGGAGGACCTACAGTTTAACGTGGGATCCGAACCACGATGTACGCCTGGAATTCCTTACATTCACAAGTTGTGCTTGGTTCACGTCTTGTCAGAGGTAATGGGAGGTTTTGGATATCATATAAATCTGTGCCTGGATCTAGGATTGAGCCCTATACACCCAGCATAGAAGTCCTACACCTTACACCTAGACCACCATGTCACCAATGATTACTAACGATTGCATTGTCTTCAGTAATGAAGAGTTTTTTTTTACTAAGTGCTACGTATGAATTAAATAATAATATATTTTTTAAATTATTTGGCCACTGGGATTAAATATCAAGGTTATGTAGTATAGTTTACGGTAACCAGGAGGTCGTGGATTGAATCCCAGCCAGGTGTAAGGAGGGTAGGTTTTCCTGAATGACTACCTTCTACACTGATGAGTAAGCATTTTGTATTAACTATTTTCTTATTTTCATTCAATTAGTAAATATTTAAATTTGGATAACCTGACGGGTATAAGATTAATAATATTTAGCACAGCGTCTTACTACCTGTTCGGGTCATACGCTTTAAATGCTAATTACTCTAATGGATTGGGAATTGGGAAGGTTGAATTAGAGGAAGTGAACCCGCATTTGCGTGGAGCGAGAGTGGAAAACCATTTAGGAAAAACCACCCTCAGTTCACCCGACCGAGATTCGAACCTCGATCTCCCCGTCCTCGGCGGTCGAGCTCAACATGACTCGCGCGTTAGCCAACTACGCCACCGAGGTGGGTACGGGTATAAGGACATGGTGGAAAAAAAGTTTAATGGGTATAACATTTTTTAGACGGTTTATACGAATATGACCTTGACTAGATAACTGCTTTAATTGTACGGGCAACGAATGCAGCCTGCATTACTCAAATTGTTTTAAAGTTATTTTGTTTGTTTTGTAATTTTTTTCATTGCATTTTATAACAACAAAAAGGATATATGTGTAAAAAAATACAATCATGTTAATGATGCGTATAATTTAAGATGTCTTTGAGATGATGACGTTCTTCGTTAAAAGATTTTTTAATTCGCTAATTATTTTCTTATTTACCTGTACATATTAAAGTTGTCACGAAAAATGCAAATTACACGCGCTTCTAACTGTATTGTATGTGTATCTTATTCAACACGAGAATAATCACTTTGTTGTTCATGTTGTTAGAGATAATTGCAACACAAGTATTGATGATAGTAATTAAAGCTTTGAAAAAATAATGAATGGAATCTGGGTTGTCCCCTTGACAGTCAAAAGGGTGAAAAGATAAAATAGTACAACACAAAAGTAAAGTTGTTATAAGAATGATGTTTAAATTGTGATTTATGAATTTACACCAGCTTTGGTAGTCCATGGTTTAAGGCGTTACTCTCGCGATAGTCTAGACTACTGATGACAGGGAGATCGTTGTTTGATCCTGGTCGGCTGCACTGAGGTTGATTTTTCCTAAATAGTTTTGACTTTCTTTCTCAAATATGAGTATAGTTCCTATAAACTCAACCTTCCTAAACCCTAATACATTAACTTAATTAGCAAATAGACATAAAACCCGTGTTAAAAAAATACTATATCCACACATGGCTTACTAACTAACATACAGTCTAATTTCTATAACTACTTTTGGAAAATAAGAGTATTGACAGATCAGTTATTTTGCAGCCAAAATTGATAACATTATAATAGTAGTGCTATTTTATAAGAATTCACAAAGGCTTTTAAAAGTAATATCTGAAAATCACATGACCTGACGATGGAAAACGTGAAAGTTGTTCTAGTAATTTTACTATATGCCATGCGCATTTGAGAGCCTTTCTATAAAATTGTGATTGTAGCTATAGTATATTTACAGCACCCAGTCGTTCGTCAATTAATTTAACAATTAATTTATCATTACGAAAAAGAAATTCCTGATTTGATTGCTGATTATTTTCGGTCATGAAAAGAATCAAAGCCTTAGCCTTAAGCTCTATACGCAGATGTTCTGCTGACTGAGCTAGGTTGTAAATTTGTAATAAGACAGACTAAAAAAAATATTCTAGCACCTAATTTTATAATGTATTTTATACAGGCTGTAATATTTTAGTAAAGTTAAGATATTTTATTCCCTTCTCATTATAATTAGTAAAACAGTCTTTATAAATATCTATATGTCCTCAAACCAAATCACACAGAGATACAGACAATTTTGTCTTTAGGTATTAAAAAAAGGATAAACAATGAAATTTTTTTGGGCATACATGGCAAAAATATAATACCTTATCAACATAAAAAAGCTAAATGTTGTCCTTCAATTTCCACCATTTAAAAATTATAAAATAAACTTTGGTATCAACATGTGAAGAAAATTAAATTTTACGTTCATACTGGATTATGTTTATTAGCACCGCGTCTTACTACCCATTCGGGTTGTACGCACTTACGCTAATGTGTAATGGTAGGGTGATTGTGAGATGAAATGAAGGACCTACAGTTTAACGTGGAATCCGAACCACGGTGGAGGCCTGGCATTCCCCACATTCACAAGATGTATTGTCAGAGGGGAAGGAAGGGTTTGGTAATCAGATAAATCTGTGCCGGGACCGAAGATTGAACCCCAGACCCCCAGCACAGAAGACCGACACCTTACACTTAGACCACCAGGTCACTTTAGTTCATACTGGAAAAATATTTGATTTCCATAGAACAAACAAATATAGTGATATAAATACTGCAAACCCACTGCCCTTTTCTTGCGTTCCATACACTACCAACTTAAATATCGCCATCCAAAATTATTCACAGAATCAAGATCATGAGACCGAAGGGGGAAGAAGGGGGAGGCTGATTCGTATGAATGGATCTCGTCGACTGTTAACGTGTTATATACGTCCGTGGGATTTATGATCAGGTCTTTTTATATGAGATTTGAGTACAGCCATATTAACATAGAGGGATTTGTGCCGCAGAAAGTTTTTGTTAGGATAAAGTATTTGCCATGATGCTAAGCCACCCATCATGCTTAGCTGGGAGCAGGGACAAGTTACCACGCATTTCGCTTATTAGTTGAATGTCCTTGTCTTCTTTATACTCTCGTACGACACCAAACTCTTGAATTATCAGTCATAAGCTTTTATAATGTCAAATTCCAGAATTGAGGTTGGATTTGTAAGTTTAGGTTTGTTTAGGCTTGTTTAGGCTAGTTTAGTTTAAGCCAAGCTAGGTTAGGAAAAAGAAAGCATCCAAATGAGGTATTTTTTTAACATAAGTGAATCGCTCCGATCTAAATTCGGGCCCCAGATCAATATAACCTTCCAAAATATAATCCATATTGAAAGGTGCATAGTTTCATAGATTTGAATGTGGTTGACGCAGATCCCACGACGTTATTTTTGAGAGCCGCAAATCCCACCGATCGCAAGTCCCAGGGCAACAAGCCCCACTAGCCCGTCGACATATTCTCCTGTATCTCTCTGTGTAAGTTGGTTGGCGGACCTATGTTTGTTGAGATATTTTTTATTTATTTTAATTACTACTACATGGGCCTTAATTTATGAAATATTTTTACTTTTTCTCGACGACCTAGGAGAGAATGTATTGTGGTCATTAACAAAATTGGAGTCGATATTTTGATAAATGTAGACGTTTCATGACCTCTAGAACAAAAGAAAAAGTAGTTTATGTCACAATGCCGTCTGTCTCTATGTACCTAGAGCAGAAACCATTTCACCAATTTGGCTAAAATTTTGTAAAGGGAATTTTCATAAATTCCCCCAGATAGTATTATGAAATTAGATATCTAGCCCTATATTTAAGGGTAGTTTACTGAAGGTTAAAAAGGGAAAAATCGATTCTCTCGAAATTAGCTCAAACGATTTGGATTAAATTTTATATCTAGACTGTTTTTCACTCTAAACAAGGAGGCAGTTCTTATTTTTTCATGAAAATAAATTTAATGGTAATTTACATAAGTAATATTTTCCAATTTTCATCATTTCAGCGCAACTATTTGAGATACTAGTTAACTTATTATATAGTGGCTGTACTATTAAAGATAAAAATATGTTGTTATAAAACCAATACTTTCTGAGCTATAAGCAAATATTTCTACATTTTAATTCAGGCCTTTGAAAGTAAATTTGATTCTTATGCTCTTTGATGGACAACGATGTTTCTCTTTTCTCATCTATTCTGCAACAGTGTTCCTAGTTTCTAATGCCATAGAGTAAGTAAATAACAGCATATATTATTTCATTTATGATCTTTGGTGTAATGTTTCTGCAACAATTTATACACCTATCATTTAGTTTCAGAAAGCTTACGAGATTTTTTTAGTCTATTTTACTATAAAAGCGGGAAAAAACCTGTGTGGTGCATCATATAGTTTATTTAATCATCCTATGTATTATATATATATTTTTTAAATTGCGTTCTGTCCTCATGAATGCTGCAGGAGGCTAGAACTGACAAAGCTAACCACAAAACATAATAAATTTCCTTTTAGTCATAGAGGACTAGCACAAATAATATAAAACATGTCAAGCAACACACGATATATCTAAACCGGATCATTTGAATAATACTACCAACTGAGCGACCAATTTAAACACTGTAAAACCATGAACAAAACTACATCTAGAAATTATTGGTTAAAGGCATCCGCCTTTCATAGTTTGGTTTGCTGGTAACTGAAAGGTTTGAGCTTAAATCGTGGCCGGGATTATTTAATAGTTTATTTTATAGTTTCACACTCTCCTTCCTCGTGAATGAGTGAACACTCCTTTTAAGATTCTACCTTATTAATCTCTGAATTATGTTGATTATGGAGTAAGTAAGAGTTTTTTTTATGATTTGTATGTACAGTTCCTTGCCTACACAGTAAGGGAGTGGCGTTATTATATATAAATGCTATTTATCTCTACCTTTACATGCCAATACTAGATAATAGGTCTGTCTTCTGAAGGTTGATTATAGTATGAATCAACATAACAAAACCTAACCTTTAATTGATAAGAACAAGGAAAAGGGCTTCTTTTAAGATAAAAAAATCTGTCCATAATTTCTTGAGAGTAAACAAAATTGATTAAATTTTTAAATAAAAAAAATATAAATTTGTAAATCTTGCTCCATTAGGTTCAATCCCGGTGTATAATCTTAAGTGTGAAATTTTTCGGCCTTATTGGTCATTTAGGAGCTTCTGGGGGGTGTTGAAAGACACACACACACATATACAAATACATTAAAAAATTGTATTGGCTTTTTAGATATATTTTTTCATAAATGGTTTTCCTCTGTTTTTCCACGCAAATTAGCTTACATTTCTTATAAATTAAACTTCCTAATCTCTATCCAATTAGCGTAAATATGTGTACAGACTTAATAGTTTGTAATATTAGTTAAAAAAAAAGAAATTTACAGATAGATTAAAAAATACAAATCCCTACCAAATACATTAAAATTGTGGGGAAAGCCAGGCCTCCACTGTGGTTCGGATTCCACATTAAACTGTAGGTCCTCCATTTTATCTCACAATCACCCTACCATTACACATTATTGTAAGTGCGTATAATCCGAACGGGTAGTAAGACGCGGTGCTAATACTAAATAATAATAAATACATTAAAATGTACAGATCCGTTTCGGTAGCTGCATTGTCTAACGCGCTACTTTCGTGCTGAGCCGGTTCCAGACTACGCGTCAAATGTCTTTCAACGCTGGATGCTTGATAGTTTGACGCATAGTCTGGAGGATAACAAGTGTGGTGCACCAAGTGTCGTGCATCAAGTGTCGAGCATACATCGTTGGCATTCGGGGACATTCGGGCTGTTGTCGGTATTTTTGTCCCGCATCAAAGGGACATTCCAACGTTGGAATGTGCCACTATAACATTTGTGGGCCGTCTAGACGATGGACCAATGGTCAATGTTTTAAGTACCACCTGCTTCAACACTCAGTTTGCACCCGTCACTCGACTCTTCAACAGCGCACTAGTAGTTCTTTCCAGGCATAGCTACACATTTCTAGAAACAGATTATCTAATATATTTTTTCTTCAAATTGTGAGGAATGGAGTGGAATAGTGAACAAATTTGGGAGTTCGTCAGTGCCTATGAAAAATGCCCAGTCCCGTGGGATCCTAAAAGTTCCGTCCATAAAAAACGTAATAAGTTAAATTATGTTTAGGTGAAGCTATAAAGGAAGTTCAACCCTGAGTTTTCAAACATTTGAACCAACACTGGTTGCAATGTTGGACGCGTAATATAGAAGGGGACGTTTTGGCTAACGTATCCAGGCAAACATTTGGGACAAATACTGGAGCCAACATTGGAACAAACGCTGGATGCAGAGTGTAGAGTCGACTAGACTGCCCAAGAAAATTATTATTATTTATTTATAACAGCGCGTGTCAGTACTCGTTCGGATTATATGGTTGAAATGAAATAATAACTATTTTTTCAGAATCTTAAAGGGGAAAATAGATCATCGCATGTTTCCAAATAGCATATATGAAATAGTTGATGCTGTTACAAAAATCATATTATTTGTTCTGTGTATTTTCAACTCTCAGTTTCTCAAACCTATTAAAAATACATATTTTCTTACAACTTAAAAATATTAAGTTTATAAAATAATATTTAAAAAAAAATATTTTTCTTAGTTTAAATATACCTGAAACCTTTCAAGGATGAGAAATTTCCTATCTTAAATAGTGGCGGAGATTATTAAAAATTTGTAATTTCCGCTAATGTAAAATACTCTTGATGTCATCTCCGTGGGAAAATGATTGGCACCATTTAATTAGTAATCTTAAAGAGTACATTAACACCTATTATAAACCAAATTATTATAGCCGGTTTTGAAAAAAAAATATTTGGGCCCATAAATCTACTTTAATTTTATAATTCCAAAAATTCCACTGGGTAGCCTTATGATAACTCAGATATCAAGTTTAAGCCTGATCAGCAAAATGTTTTTGGCTCTCACTCCAGTAGACGACATTGCAAAACCACACATGTTTGTGTTCAGGGTGTCATTTTAACGTTGACTTCCTTCAAAATCTCTATTATTTTTTTTGCGATCACAATACAGTATTTCTCTGAGGGTTCACGTTAAAGTATGAATGACTACACTCGATATCAACACTGAGGTAACTGCATGATTACTGTTGGAAAACGACGTTGTTTTTCTCTTGTTTTTGTGTGGTCGATCTCTCCTCAAATCTAAGATAATTTTGACAATGATGGTAAGTCAATCAATCATTCTAGTAGCTCCTTCTTACCCGAGCACACCAACTCCAAACGTAACTAGGAGCGAGGATATTTGTCAACAGTTAATTGAGAGAGAGCGAATGTAGATCTTTTCTCCTGAAGACCTGTGGTTCCCTCAGCAATGATATTGGGTGTATATAATAATTATAAAAACCAGCCCATCAAGATGTGCCCTGCACGATGTGAGAAACACATTAATTGGAAGAGGTTCGGTTGGCACTAGTGTTGTTATGACACATGGTCTGTTTGTTGGGATAACCTAGTTACCGTAAAAGGTGGTCGAAGTGCATTCATTCTCTTAGATCACCTTATACAACATTACACACAGTCTTATCGGTACCAGTTCAATAAAGAGAGCTTCAAGGCTCAATGGACCCATCTTTCATTGCAATAATATATGCACGTGCTATCTTGTCCTACCCTGAATCCTTTCTACATCGTATGTGCAAGGGAACCAGATACAAACACGTTGGAGAATGATATATGTAATGCATGTATAATCCGTTATTATAATTATTGAAACACCTTCTACCCCGTTATATAGCAGAAATAAATGTGTCACTTGGAGTACAGATCTTACTTTTGTCAAATATACATACTAATTTACATTTAGATTCGGAAATGAACAAACATTTTTGACCGTTTCAAAATTTTACTAAAATAATTCCTACATATTTATTTCGTGTCAAGTCATGTGATCCGTAGCGAACCTTTACTATAGTTCATATTAATACCTATGAATAAGTACCTATAATATGTCTCACTTTTTTGATCAGATGGTCTTAGGCATCACTCTTAAAATATACTGGACTGCCGATGACAGGGATATTGGTGTAAGAATCTCAGTCGGTTATACTGAGGTTTTTTTTTCCTAAATGGTTTTTCACACTCCTTTCAATCAAATTCCGCTACACTGCCTTTAAATTCAAACTTTGTCATCACTAACATATAGCTTAATTAGTGGTTACGCGTTCGGGCTATATCACTATGAAGTAAGTTTCGTTGACTAAAATGTAGTAATAAAAATATAGTTAAATATTATCATTGTTGACCGCAATATAAAACTTATGTATTTTCTAAGACTCGCTTCTTATTAGAATTATAATATAAGTTTGAATTATGCATAAATACGATTTAAGAGAGGATTGGATATTTTTGGATCAGTTTTATATTCGAGCAATTTTTTTTACTATCATGTAGGAAGTATTTGGTTATTAAAATAGCAATGGTGATCCCATAGTCTATAGTGTCAAGATATCAATAGAGTGGTTTATTGGTGATTGGGAAGGCATAGTTCTAATATCGTTTCTGTGGGTGATTTATCCCTTGTGGTTTTCCTATCCTTTCTGCATGTTTAGTTTTACCATCGCGTCTTACTAGCCCTACCTGTTCAGTTTATTCTTATATACTAATCATGCTATTGGTTATAGGGATGAGGAAGGTAATATTTATAGGAATTGTACTGGTATTTACGTTGAGGGTGAATGGAAAAATGTTTTGGATACCCCCCTCTCCCCGCCCCTCAGTACACACAAAAGAGATTCTAAACTCAATCTTCCCGTCATTGGCATTCTAATTTACTGTGAGAGTAGCGTGTTAGACCATTCAGCCACTGAAGTGGATTTAGTCATATTAATTCATCTTTAACAACTATATCATTAAAACGCTAGAGCAATTGTTTTCCTCATTTACTTAGAGCCAATCTTCAAAATAACAAATGTGTCAATTCTCTAGGAAATCGCTTTCTCTGCCATCTAACAAATTTTGTTGGATATTTCTACTTATTTTACAAGAATCGCCGCTTTTTTTTTTTTTAACTATTCAGGCTACACGCATATAGACCATTAATCTTTGGAAGTATGAATCAGGAAGGATGCAGTTTAGATGTTATCTACCCACAATTGCATGGATGAAAATTGGGAAATCATTTAGGAAAAACACCTTCAGTAGACCCAAGAGAGATTTGAACCCCGATCTACTAGTCATCGGTGGGCCAGCCGACACAAGAGTGACGCCTTAGACCATTCGTACACTAAATCAGGTATATAATACTTACCACGTCTTGGAAATGAATAACTTTTTTTAATGATCTTCATTAATATATTATATTTATGATTTCCAAACAAACATAAAACTCTTGAGAATATTTTTCTGTCCATACTCCCTCCTAATATCCATATGGGTTATTCCCATATTAAGTAACATCAAAGGAAGTGTACCAACATTTGTGTGAAAAAACTTAGGAAATCTTTAAAAGAATCACCTTAGTGTACCTGATTGGGATCCAAACTTTGATCTCAGCACCAGAAAACCATAGTAGACGAGATATTTTCTCTGTTTCATACTGATGCGGGTCCTGATCCAATAGAAAGTAAGATATTAGTTAACTATATCTAACTATCTATTATTTCACCGGTTTAATTTGTCATAAAATGTTATTGGTTATCATTCTTAAACTATACAGCAACAATAGCAATAATCCTCTCTCACTAAATTAACCTATACATATAATAATTATTATTATTAACACCGCGTCTTACTACCCGTTCGAGTTACACGCACTTACGCTAATGAGAAAATGGTAGGGTGATTGTAAGATGCCATGGAGGACCTACAGCTTAGCGTAGGATCCGAACCACGGTGGAGGCCTGGCATTCCCCCCATTCACAAGATGTATTGTCAGAGGTGAAGGAAGTGTTTGGTAATCAGACAAATCTGTGCCTGGACCGAGGATTGAACCCTGGACCCCCAACACAGAATGACACCTTACCCCTAGACCGCCAGGTCACCGACTAAACATATAATTAAATATATTTTGGAAGAAATAGCGCCTACCCGCTGGTCATAGATAAGCCTCAGGTAAGAGACAGTCATGCTAACCGCACAACTACTCATTCGTTTATTCTCTTTCGAGCAGACCTAGACCACACAGTCAGTCGATTTTTTCCTCGATCTTCTTTTGTCTGGTCTGACGCAACATGGTGTGCGGTGAATTAAATCTCGTGCAATAGTAGTAAAGTGTCTTATATCACAATAAACACACAACTGTTAATATAGCAAAAATACGCATATGAAATCACAAACAACTAGTTTATAATGGTAATAAATTATTAGTATTATCTACATGCTATAGTATTTAATGGTACTATAGGCCTACTACATTCATTCATATTCCAAATTTCATTCCATTAAAAAAAATTTTGTCTAGAATATTTTAGATACGAAAAACTAAGCACGTAATATATCTACTTAGGGCTACAGTTTGTATATTATTTTCAAAGTAATTGACGGATTCATGTTCTCTTTTAATCATAGCTAAAGTATTTTATTATTATTTTTATTTCTACTTTTTTAGAGCTAAAAATACATGGACCCTGAGAGTTTACGTTTTCAAACAAACTACGAGATATTATGTTTGCAACATAAAATATCAACATAAGTCATCGATAAATTGAACAACACTTAATTATGCTGCTTTTATTGCTTATACTCAAACACACTTTGGAGTGAATTGATTTAGATTACTTCTACACAATTCAATTAAGTATCCATATCACGGGTGATTAAACGGGGAATTAGATACAAGATCACGTTCCAATCATAACCCGTAACTAGGCACAGTTTTCCTTTTTTCTCCATTTGACAAAAACAAAATTGATGTCAATTTATTTTTATCTTAAATTTATTATTTTAAAATTGTATGATACTTTTTCCAATCATTGTAAAACAGTTTTACTTGCCTCAATTCCAATGAATTATAAAGTAGAATACAAAAACTACATCTGGTTATAGTTGAACCACCCACTAAAGTTAGGTACTATCCATGTGGGGAGACGGTCTCTTGAGACGTATTAAAATTTTAAAAATAACAACTAAATACAGGAATTTAACCCCGGGACCAGATATTGTGTCCAGGTAAAACTTATTAGCTTATATTTAAATGAATATCTGTAAATGGTTATCATTCGTATTAAATGATAATGTCAATGTGTTGTGTTGTAAATTATGAATGAATAGTTCTTAATTGTAACAGGCGGAAGAGGCTAGTTGAATACCTGAAAAATATAAGATTTATTTTATGTTTGTAACCGCATGTGGAAATGTTAATGCTGAGTCATAGTTTGTTACATTTACAATGCAATTCATTCTGGGATTGCATTAAATATGGTTAAATTCCATTTTATGTTTTTTTTTTAATTAATAAATATTATGACACAATCGTAGATACATTATTTTATATAGTCTATTATAGTTTTGAAAAACCTTTTCAAAAACATGTTACAGTATTAATATACTATAAAATGTGTTTCTAAAAATAAGTATATAAATTGATTTATTATGCATAGCCCTTCAATGATACCCATTTTAAACATCAAGTGGGGAAAAAGGGAATGTGAGATAAGATGTTTTTGCAGTTTTTATAGCAAGAAAGTTATTTGGCCGAAATGAATAGAATATTGCTCCTGTAGAAACAATAGAGTTTAATGTCCTTCATATGGTAATATTAACAGTTGGTTAATATGTCATGAGCATTAGATGATAAACTTTTTAAATGTGTAAAGCCAGGATGGGTAGTAAGGCATTGTGTAAAAACAAAGTACGATGACTACGGCTTTCACACATGTTCCTCATCCCTAGTTGGACGTTGAGGATTCTAGCACCTGTAGATTTGTTCAGTGAAGTAATCAGATGACCAAATAAGATTAGGATTAAGTCATACACATTAGAAAAAACAAATCCATAATGGCGATGTTTAAAATGAGAAGAGTTGGCTGATAAAGGGGGAAAGGGACGAAGAGTTGAAAATTAATTCACATCGTATCAACAATAAGCGCCCACACGATCAGTGTCGTGACGCAATCGGTTTTAAATTATGGAATGTATAAGTCCATACAATGGATTTCTTTTCGAGAACACACGGTACGTCTTTGACAGTTGAAGACGTTATAGAGAATTAATCAGGTCGTGAGTTGGAACTTCAAACGTCATTTTTTTTCTCTCTCTCTCTTCTTGTTATTGTTGTTCTAGTTGAGGTGTTACGAAATTCTGGCAACCTGTGACCCGCGACCCCGATTTTAGTTGGTTTGGAAGATAGCCGTAGGTCCAATACGGACAGGTTGTAAAATGTTTGTCTTTACTCCATCATCGGTATTTTTAAAAATATACTTTAAATGTAACCTTTTTACTTCACAAAAGTTTTTTTTTGTCTAATTTAACAATGTCTGCATAACTTCGCACTAGTCTACAGACTAAGTGGGTAGTCATTTTTATAGAACTCTCCTTTTTGATAACCATAATATTCTATAATGGTGTACGATAAATAAAACATAGAAATATCTATATTTAATTTATGTTAATCAGTGAGTGTATAATCAGCAGACACTCTTATGAAAGTGTTCCCAATGTCCTAAAGAAGTGGTCGTGGTCACTAAATAAAGCTATTTAAATTCATAAAACGTCGGAACATTCTCTTGGATGAAATATAAATTATGTTACTTGGTAAAATAAGACAGTTGACTAAAGTTATTTCTTTCCTGGACACGAAGAATAATATATATTAAGGCTAATATATTTAAAAGCCTTATGGATTGTTGCATGATATATATCTTCACTATTGTGTGAAGAATGGATTGCTTTAAGGTGGGATAATGACTTTCGAATCCCATTTGGGTGCACTGTGGAGAACTTTCCTCAAATAGTACCTCACTCCCCCTTCACACAAATTATGTTATATTGATCTAAAACTTCACATTTCACACGCTTTTCACATTTGAGTAGTTAAATTATTTTTAAAATACAAATGTATACTAGGACGCAAGTAAAAAAACAACAACTGAAGCTATTTACACCAAAAACTATATGTATATATATATTTTTGCAAATAGTCCAAATTATTTTCATGAAATTTCACTAATTAATATAGGACAGGGTAAAATCTATTAGTACATAAGTCACGTATTCCCAAAAATAACAAGGTAGCCTCGAACATATTTACAAAATTACACATATAGAAAGTTTTATTTTTTAGCACGTGCTCTATAAAGGGCATACATAATTTTGTTATTGAATTTAAAATTTTGGTTTAAAGCAATTTATTTTCATTTATATGTATATTTTATATACACGCCTAAGTTAGGGTAGGTCTACTTTACCTAAAACAGTCAAAGCAAAAAATTATTTTTGCAAAGACGGAATTGATAACTTTGTGAATATTTCATATCCTTATTGATCCTAACATTGTTTGTGTTTTTCCAAATATTATAAATAGTTTTTAATTTCTCTCAGTCCCTCGAAAAGAGAAGTATTGTGATCGAAACAAAAACGTCTATCTCAAGTTGTTGATAATGTTGACGTTTCATGATCCCTGAAACTGAAAAGGGTTTTTTTTGCGTTGCCGTTGTATGTTGGTCTGTATGTACCTCCAACTATAACGGAAACCATTTTACCGACCATTGGTCTAAAACCTTAGAATCTAAAATTTTCTTAAGATTCACCCTATATATTTTTTAAATTAGTTTTCCATCCCTAAAATAAAGGGTATTTTACTGAAGGGCAAAAAAGAAAAAATAGATCTTCTCATAATCTGTTCTAAAGATTTGATTCAATTTGGTGTCTGGACAGTGATTAACAATACAAATAAAAAGTCAATTTTAATTTTTACATTAAATGAATTCAGCAGAAATTTACGTTTTTGATCATATCTCCACTACTATTAGAAATACGATATATCTTATAACTGTAAAATTTTAGCAATTTTAGAAATAAAAATATTTTAACCTCAAATATGTTATTATAAAACCAAACAAATATTTTCTGAGCTATAAGCAAACATATACATTTTTTATGGAATACTTGGATTATTATTATTATTATTATTATAGCATCACGTCTTACTAACCAATCGGATTGTACGCACTTAGGCTAATGTATAATGGTAGGGTGCTTAAAGTGTGTGTGATTCACTGTAACATTTATTTATTTAATATTTGTAAACATGCAATTCTCTGATTAATGAACGCTTTTTTAAATTTTCAAAACAATAATTGATATTTATATATTTCTTATATCATAATAAATCATCCTATAACTGTGACGCTATAAAATAAAAAAATGTTGTGTACTTTAAAAAAAAGTATTATACTTGTTGATTAAATAAAATAAAAACCACAAATTCTTCCATCAAAAGTATCCATCCTGTATTTTGTCAAAATGTAAACTTAGTTAAACTATTTAAAAGAAATATACTTATAGCTATATAAATTATGACTTATTTTAATGTAGTAAGATTAAATAGCTTTTCACCACATAATCCAAATTTTATTTTAATTAAAAATACATAACCAATTAATTTACAAGTATCAAACTATCATAAAACTATACTTATAATTTATTTTTATTATCTATTTCTTAGTTGATTTTAAAACAAATTAATTATAACGATTAAATTAGCACAACCTTTGTAATTAATAGTTTGTTGGCTTACTAATTATTTAAACATAATTCTACCTATTTACTTTCCATATAATCTTAGGAAAGATATCGATAAATAATCAGTATCGAGAACGGCTTTTCGTTAAATAGAGTTTATTGTTTACTTAAGCTATTCTAATATATTGATTGTATATTAATAAATATACAGTAAAACCCGATAAGAAGAACGGTTTAGAAAATACCTTTCTTTTAGGTCAACATTGTATATTTTAGTTTTATCTTATAGCTAGGCCCATTTGAACTATAACCAAAGTGACAGCGGCTTATTTCATTTCGAGACTATGAATATTATGTGAATAGCTTTAGTAAATTTGTACCAATTATAAACAATTCTTACTACCACAACCCTGCTATATAGACAATTTTTAATAGTAGGAACTACATTTTTTACGACGAAATTGACCTTAATTTACTATATTATTTATGCTATTTTATAAGTTTTGACATTATCTATCAAAAGTAAAAATAAATTGTACGGAACTCCACAGGGACTTTCTCGCTCTATTGTTTGAAAATTGAGATATTTACTCAAAATTCATAATATTTGTGAAACTAAATCATACACAATAGCAAACCCAGGCCTAAATTGCACTATACCTATGTAAAACATATTTTGAGTACTGGTTTTAAATTTTATAATTTTATTTTAAAATTTATGTTTGACCAATAAAAAAGATCAATATTGGGTCCACAAGGATCAACAATTCGTATTAAAATTTTCGACATTTTATTAGATGTTGCACATCTTATTGCTATTAAATTCCTCATTTATAAATTTTGATCAATAAAAAATGTAAATATTAACTATCGAGTCTAAAATGGAAATAGATCATTGTTGTACAACATTTCTCTTAAAATGTTTAAGGAAAAACAACATAAACTTTTTGAAAGACATACTTAGGCTATATTTTACTCTATGGCATTGGATAATTATTGCGTTAAAACATAAGTAATATATCTTTACAACTAAAACTAAAAAAATTGTATTAATATATTTGTCAATATCTCACAAACTGTTGGTTTTATAAAAATATATTTCATATAAAAGTTTTTAAATTTTAAAAGAACTACAATTTTTCAATCGTAAGTAATTTAATACCTCAAATAGTTGCGGAGATACAGAAATTTACGCTTCTGTAAAGTACCTAAAATTCATTTTCATGGGAAAATTAAAATATCCAGTTTATTTATAATCTTAATCAACGTCTAGATACGAATTTCAATCAAAATCGGTAGAGCCGATTTTGAGAAAATATATATTTTTTCTTTTCACGTTTTATTTAAATACTCTTTATTTTGGAGTTAAAAAAATACACAGACATACAGCATTGCAAAAACCACTTTTTAAGTTTCGTGGGGTCATGAGACGTCGACATCCATCAAAATATCAGGTTAGATTTATTTTACTGTCGCAATACTATACCTTTGGTGTTAGAAAAATTAAAAAAATATATATATATTTGCGTATGGCTTGAAAGTTATTGGTTTTACAAAAATTTGCTTCTAATAAAATATTTGAGATATAAATTACCCTACATATATTTGCCATGATAAGTAATCTCATATTTTAAATAGTTTCGGAGATATGATAACAACTGGGAATTTACTCATCAGACTGGAACCCTTAATGTAATTTTACCGAAATATTGAGCGTAGCCATTTTGTTTGGAATATTTATAAATGTTTTGAAATGAAATTTAAACAAAATAATTAAAGTCGATTTTGAGAAAATCGACTTTTTTCTTTTTGACCTTAAGTAAACTACCCTTTATTTTAGGGTTATATATCCAATTTCAAAAATTCCTTTGGGCAGCCCTAAGTAAACCCTAGATACCAAGTTTTATCCATATCGGTGCGATAGTTTAGGCTCTAGTTGGAGGTATATACAGACAGACGGAAATTCAAAAACTACTTTTTCGGATTTGGGGGTCATGAAACGTCAAGATTCAACAAAATCTCCAAGTTCAAGTTTGTTGACGATCACAATACTTTCTCTACCTGTAAGATAGCTAGAAAGTAAAAATACATATAAAATACTTGGTTTATGAATGAGTTTATATGAATTTTTTTTAAAACGATTAGATAAGTTTCCTATTGTGAGAATTGGAATGTATATATTTTACTTAATCCAAAATGAAATAAGAATGAAATTGGCAGAGCTGGTCCGCATTTTATTTGTGAGAGGAGTGAGTAGAACGAAAACAAGGGGGGGAAAGATTTGTTTTTATAAATATGCACAATAAAAATTATACAAAAGACCATCTGTGATATAAGGGTGAGGAGAGTAGATTTAAAGGAGATGAACACCCATTAAAAAAGAAAGGGGACTGATAAACCATAATTATAAATCACGTGTAAACGGTGACCAGGGTGGGGTTTGAGCTCCCAACCTCCACGTCCTAGTAACCAAATAAAGACGAATCTAATGAGTACGTCAGTGGTGTCACCTTTTTGGGTAATATCGTGATAAAATTGGTCGTTAGCTCAAGAGTTTGAAAGATTGCTACACTTAACCCTGCAGGTATTTGTCAAATCGAGTTAAGGTTATTTCAATTATGAAACATCTTTTTTTTTTCACTCCCCGACCGAGGCATTCAATAAACTATCTTGTGAACAAACCAAGCATGACTCACGCACGCACGCAAGCACGACAAACCATAAAGATACCGGGACGTGAACACAGAGAGACGGTGTTAATCTCAGTGGAGTTGCATCTCTTGATCCGATTTCAGGGCTGCTCTTCACACATTTTCGGCGCAAGGTCATTTACAGCACACGTATCTAGGACCTGACCTCATCTCCGTCTCACAGTACTTATGACCTTAGCAACCTTGCGTGGTACAACCCGTGGCGTTGGCACAGTGGTCTGGGGCGTTGGGCTCGCATTAGTACAACTGTTGAAGAGAGAGAATGGGTTCTATATTCAAACCAGGAAAGATGTTCAGGGAGTTTAACATTCATTTTACCGCCTCGGTGGAGTAGTTGGCTAACGCGTTAGTCGTGTTTAGCTCGACTGCTGAGGACGGGGAGATCGAGGTTCGAATCTCAGTCGGGTAAACTGGGGGGTGGTTTTTCCTAAATGGTTTTCCACTCTCCCTCAACGCAAATGCGGGTTCACTTCCTCTAATTCAACCTTCCCAATTCCTAATCGATTAGAGTAATTAGTACTTAAAGCGTATAACCCGAACGGGTAGTAAGACGTGGTGCTAAATATTAAACATTCATTAAAATATCATTTTACACCCATTACTGTTTCCAGCCTGGATCAGTTTTTATTCAAGCTATATATTTTCTACTACCAACCTGTCGTAGCTTCATATACCTTATAATCCAAATTAAGGTAAGGACAGAGACAACATACAGTCCCCGGCCGTTAATTCATCAGTCTGAAAAGGTAAACCAACTTCAGCAGTAATAATTTTTCTGGCCGTGCTGGGAATTGAAACAAGGATGCTTATCTTAGTACACACACACACACACACACACACACACACTACCAACTGAGCTAAGGTGTTGGGTTCATTAAAATATTAAATAGTTCAAATTTTTTACCGTCACAAAACTTATTCTCTCCTAGATGTCACGATAAAGTAAAAAACTGTGATCTATTCGTTATTGGCTTTGATACAGTAGTTTATAGTTATTTCCAGTTAAATTTAACCAAACTCCCCATGTAGCACCATGTGGACATTTAGCCTGACCCTCCCCCCGCCACCCCTTACCTCAAACCGTGCTACGTGTTTTTTCACATCAAGTGTGGATGACATTATCTAACAAGGATACTTTTGTGATTATAAAAGAGAGACTCACATTTAAAGCTACTTATAATCTAAAGTTATTTATTAGTATGTTTACTAACCATTTTAGAAAACATTCCAAAGATTGGTAAGTAAGGAGTAATAAAATTGTAGTTAAGACTTCGAAGCCCTTTAAGGTTAGAATTACAAATGTGGTAGGTTGTATAATAAAGCAATTTTTGAAAACAAAAAAAAATTGATAAAATAAGAATTATAATATCAATAGTTTAGAGAAACATACCATCTACGCTTTTATAAGCTTAAAATGTTTATGATTACAAGTAGAAGTTTAAAATGTCATTCATGAATATACCATCAGGTCAAATATTAACCTTCATCGTTAAAACATTTATATAACACATACACAATATTTATAGTAATAAATTAAAGAAAATAACATTGGATATAAATCAAAACAGACATAGAACGAATTAGGCAGGTGTAAACATTTGAAAGTATTGAATAATGGAATTATAAAAATAAAAGAAAGTGGTTTAACATAATAAATAATTAAAATTTCAATTTAGACGATGGTACGATGGTTTACTAACGGTGAAAACATTAAAAATAATATTAATATTCTTTCAAAATTTGAATTAAAATTTAAGATAAGTTTTATTTAACACTGTGGTGTACCCAACTTCCACCCATATAATTTAGAAATTATAATTTTTCCTTCTCCCCGCCCCTCTAACCATATATGAACACTAAGTTGGAAGTGGATCACCGCAGACTCGATTTGGATGCTGCTACGAATGCGTGCCAATAATCATCAGCCCCTACCTAGGAGACGAGTACTTTGGATCGTGTCTTTACTCTTTAACCTTGACGCTTTGTCCGATTACTGTGTTTCTGATGAGAGAGATAACGATATATATACTTTGTTTGGCATCTGTCATTACGAGAGTGTTGGTATCTACCTGTCCTTGCTTATGGTTCACGCCCTCTCCTCATATCTTTGTTCATCGTTATATTCGTTCACTACCACGTTATATTAGCTCAAAAAGGAGCTATGAAAGATATTTGTCTGCCGTACCATATATCAGTTAAGTTACATTAGTAAGGAGGAGCTTTTAAAAAATAAGAACTTATTTATTTGAAGTCAAACTTGTTCAAAGCTTACTATTTTATACGTGTTATTTTATAGGTATTAATTACATATAATAATAAAAATAATAAGACATATTTGATTTATAAATACGTGAAGGTAGATCTCGTAGCTTTACTAGCTATTAGATAATGCCCTTCCTATGAAAATTGGACTGTATAGATTAGAGATTAATATATTTCAGGTTTCTATAAGAATGAACACACGTCAAGAAGCCCAGGACTCGATTCTTGGTAATTATTATTATTATATTTTTTTACCACTTGTTCGGATTATACGTACATATTTTAATTACTCTGATGGTATAGGGATGAGGAAGGAATAACTTTAGAGATAATTTATACCAATTTGCATGGAAGGAGAGTGAGATACTATTTAGGAAAAAACACCTTCAGTAGATCCGACTGAGATTCGAACCCCAATCTCCTCTTCATAAGCAGGTCAATCTAACACGAGAGTGATGCCTTAGACCATTCATCGACTGAAGCGGGTCTGAGTGATGTTTATGAAGATATTATAGTATTTTTATGTGAGTTTGTCCAGATATTATATTGGTAAATACTTAGGCACGATTGTCAAGATGGTAAGTAGTATGCTGATATTAATTTGTTGTTATAAATTGCCCTTTAAATATCCCTGAACATATAGAATAATTTTCTATACTTAAGTATGTGTACAAGTAGCCACATATTTAATAAACCATTTAGAAAAAGTGTAGGTTCAAGTTTGAATATTGTTTATAGGGGCATTTTTTGGATGAACCTTAAATATCCGTAAACGTGACCTAATAATGAACAGATAAATGAAGCCATTTTAAAACTCACAATGTTGGATAATTGTTTACGAAAGAAAACATTGTTTTAATGATAAAAAAGCGTTGATGTATTTGAATTTGGACACGTTGACTATGCTAATTGTCTCATCAATGTTTCCATTGGCACTCCTTCTTGGGCCCGTAGAAGTAAATATGATTATATAAAACGGTTTTAAATATACATTATATGTTTAGATGCCGAAGGATAATCAGTAAACTTAGCCAATTAGTACAGGTTAAAACCAACTTAGGTGACCACATGCTCTATGGTATCATTCTTGAGGTAAACTTGTCTGCTGATAATGGGGACAGCAGGGCTCGAATCTTTTCCATTCTCTCTTCACGCAAATGCAAGTAAATTTCCTCTAAATATAACCTTCCTCGTCCCTTTCATATAGCATAATTAGTACATAGTCGTATATACCAAACGGGTAAAAAGACTGGATGCTAAAATAAATACATTAGGATGAAATTCCGTCAACACACACACAAAGACAAAATTAAACAAATCATTATGTCTACCATTTAAAACTTTCACAGTGTAATAAAACATGCATTATATTTAGTTGGTTTTTAAAATAAGTATACGATGTGATATAATATTTTATCCGCATAGCCCTGAATTAGTTACTTTAATAAGTTACGTGTTGAAGTATTAAAAAAAATTGCCATTTGTTTCTCAGTTATTTTTCCTTGTATTTAAGAGAAAGAATTTGTCATTACATAATTGCCTCTCAAATAACGTTTCATATTTTCACGCAAGGTGAATTAATTAAAGGTTAAAAGGGAAATATGCAAATATAGTTGTATATAGCAGGAAATCTCTATCTTTATTACATCTGCACGCGAAGCCTTTTTTGTGACATTTTATTTTATTGAAACTATAACTTGTTACAAATCACGATGCTCAATGATCTTTGGGTTTTATTTGTAGATCGTGAAAAGTCAGGACAACCCAATCATAAACAATCATTTTTATAATGGTTTCCTGATATTTATTCAGATAATATAAATGTGTGAATGTATGATTCCATGCATATATTTCTTTTTACATCTACTTAGGAACATAAGAAAAACCAATTGAAATTTATTTAAAGTGAGAACAAGATCCAGACAACATTAGGCGAGCTATCGTGGTTGATCTGGTATCGATATTATCGAAATGTTTATGACCGAGACGATACTAGAGCTCGGTTTGGTAACGATTTCCTTCACCAGACTAAACAGTATGGTTATGACCGTCTCGGTGGCGTAGTTATCTAACGCGCTAGTTTCGTGTTGAGCTAGAAGCCGATGACGGGGATATCGTGGTTTTAATCTCTGTCGGGTGAACTTGGGGTGTTTCCCCATAAATTATTTTCCACTTCCCTCCATGCAAATGTGGGTTCACTTCCTCTAAATTCAACCTTGCCAATTCCTAGCCCACTAGCGTAATTAGTACTTAAGCATATAGACCGAATGGGTAAGAAAACGCGGTGCAAAATTACATTAAATTATAAAGTAGGGCTACGAACAATGGTCCAAGAATTTGTGCACCAATTTAAAATAGCATCACTTTTTATGTTATATTCAAACGAGTATTAACTTCGTAATTAAAGGATTTTAAGTTTTTGTAAATTAAAATGGACAGAAACTACAAATTAAAAATACTGACAATACTAAGTAGGTACTTAAAAATCGTTTAGTTATAGATTAAATGAGAGTACTATAGTGATCTAGGCCTATGTTTTTATGGTTATTTTTAGAAAGATATGTTTAGCTTGACATAATGTGTAAATATTTGTACTAGTCAAAATAAGCACCAATATAACTAAGAATAACATTAAAAAAACTTAATTTCCATAGATTTGCAGTACACAAAGTAAATTCACCTACCGGCTGTTAGATCTACTCCACCCCAACCTACTTTTTTTTAAGAAAAACATCTCAAAAACATCGTAGCGCTCCACCTTGGTCAGAACTACTTGGTCGTGAACCCTCGATACCAAGACGTAACCAAGTGAATCGTGAAAACTCGCCTATTAGCATTTTGTCTTTATTAATTACACTCTGTTTTAGTTTATTGTGATGGGTTTTATTGTAAACAGGAATGTAAGCATCAGATAGTACCTGAGGCTAGCACTTGATCCACATTGTGTACATACCAATATGGGGTTAAATCAACACTTTTAGAAAATATAAATAAATTAACTAATATTGTCCCGGAAAAGATTTATCTGATTACCGAACCCTTCCTTCCCCTCTGACAAGACATCTTGTGAATGTGAGGACTGCCAGGCCTCCAACGTGGTTCGGATTCCACGTTAAACTGTAGGTCCTCCATTTCATCTCACAATCACCCTACCATTACACATTAGCGTAAGTGCGTATAACCCGAACGGGTAGTAAGACGCGGTGCTAATAATAATAATAATAACTAATATTGATTAAAGGATTCCTTTATATAAATGACAGTTGTCAAAACTACATCGTTAAAATAAAACGCCTGCTGAACATTTATCTTGAAGTATAAATACATGAAACTAGGTATAACAGGGATGGCATATGGGTAATTGTCATTGTGATTAATACCTTACAGGACTCTTAACTAGTTGTTCTTTTTATCACCGCGTCTTGCTACATGTTCGTGTTATACCCATATTTGATAATAATTACTCTAATAGGATTGGGATGAGAAAGGAAACATTTTATAAGTAATCTACCCACATTGGCATCGAAGAAAAGTGATAATCCATTTGAGAAAAACTACCCTTAATAGACTTGATCGGGATTCGAACCCAGAATTCCCGTTCTAAGCTGGATAGTTATGTATGATATTTAAGGCCTAGAGTCTAGACCATTTTGGTCACTGAGTCTGGAGTAGTAAATTATTTCCTCCACCTAACTACCCATTTGACTAACTACATACAAAGTAGTTTATTGAACAATGTTGTATATTTGTTATATTTAAAAAGGCAGGTTTAATACTAATATGAGAAAACACTTTAGAAAAGTAGGATTCTCTTAATAAGATAGTTATATCAAATACAAACCTCTTTATTTTTCGCTCGGGGTTGATAACATTTTACTATTTTATTGTTGTTACGTCAAAGGTATTGATACTATATATAAAAAATGACAGCTTTGGATCATAAAACTTTAAGTATTAATAGGCGAATTAGTTCTAGTAACTTTTGTAGACGTCAGTTAGGTTTCTTTCCTTAAAAACGGGACTTCAGTAGAGTCTTAGACAATTACTGACAGTGATTTATAAATAATTAGTAGATTAAATAAACCTAACGTTCACTCTCACTTCTTCTTGATTATATTGACTTTAAATAAAATGTACAGTCAGACAGATAGCAAAGTTACATGATCTTTTTTCTCCTATTTACATAAGGAGATGTTAATTATCTAGATTATATCAATATAAGTAAAATATTACTAATAAAAGAAAGTAAATGTTAATATTGTTGGCTGCTAATACATTTGTTTGTTTTTCTAAATGGTTTTTCTATGAAAATTGGACTACAGTTATAGTTCTTAATCAAGAGATTTTTAAATAATAAGGTTCAACAAAATATTAATAACTTCATAATGCAAAGAGTATGTAATTAAGATGGTAATAAATATAGCTATCCTTACCCATCCCAGAAGTCGCATGGGTTAACGCATCACCCTTGAAATACACTGAATTATCAATTATGAGAAGATCGGGGTTTGATTTTTGATTGGGTTTACTGAGGATGGATTTTCATAAATTGTATCTTAATCTCCCTCTACGCAAATTTAGGTACATTAACTCTTAATTCCAAATTACTTGTTCTTACCTCATTAGTATTAATATGTGGATATTCCAAATAGGTAACAAAATGCAGTGCACACCAAATATAAGCTGTACTAGTATTCTCTTTTAGTGAAGGTGAAAATCCATAATATAGCAAAGTCTACTTCAATAATGCCGGTCAGGTGTCAAACTGGACCTCACGAGGTACAGCTACACTATGCATGTGCTAAAACTCAACCAATTTGTTTGAATATTGTGAGTGTCTAACGTTTAAAAAAAGAGGTGATGCTGAAACCATTACATTGTCTAACCAGTTGTATGTATGTGTGTGCCGCGGCTTATAGCGCTTCAGGGGAGTTAACTTAGTTATTGGGAAGGCATGAGAAATTTAGATGAAATGTACGCTTAGTAAATCCGGCTGGGATTGAAACCTCCCTCAGTAATCAACCCCCTTCGGTGGCCACATGATCTAAGGTGAAACTTTCGCAGTAGACTAGACTGCCGATGACGGGAAGACTAAGGTTGAAATACCGGCCGGGTGTACTGAACGTGGTTTTAAAAAATGTTTCCACTCTCTCTTCCACTCAAAGGCTGGTATATTTCTTCTAAATATAACCTTACTAGTCCCTAAACTTAGTAGCATAATTAGTATATAGGATCATAATCCGAACGGGTAGTAGGACGTAGTGATATATAAAACTAATAAATTAAACTTCGGTCTTCCCAAAACTACCTTATTATATGCCTTAGATGAGTGCTCCACAAACAATGGGCCGTGGAAAAACTGTCTACCACGGTGCGATGTCAAATTAGGTGTACTGTGAGGCCATAGTTCAAAGAAGCGCTCATTCTTATTCAATATGAACCAGAATAAAGTTGGTAGGAGCAGCAGCCATGCATCATCTGCATTTCCTAATTATTGTACTTATTAACATCTTTAATTTATTTAACAAAATCAAAGCTTCCGCAGGAAGTTAGAGTTCGGGCTCAGCTAAATTTATAATGGTTTGAGTGAAATTTTTCCAAATGTTAAAGAAAATGACACAGATAAAGAATTTCAACCTTTAATCTTTGATTATTTGAAGTTTTATTATTATTATTATTATTATTATTATTAGCGCCACGTCTTACTACCCGTTTGGATTATACGCACTTACGCTAATGTATAATGGTATGGTAGGGTGATTGTGAGATGAAATGGAGGACCTACAGTTTAACGTGGAATCCAAACCACAGTGGAGGCCTGGCATTCCACACATTCACAAGTTGTGTTTAATACACGTCCTGTCAGAGGTGAAGGAAAGGTTTGTCAATCAGATAAATCTGTGCCGGGACCAAAGATTAAACCCCGCACCCAAAGCACATAAGTCAGACACCTTACCCCTAGACCAGCAGGCCACCATTTGAAGTTACTTTAAGAAATAAATATACTTCATACCAGCGTTTTTCAAACTGTGCCCTCGGGCTCAGCTATAGCTATCTTAGGCTCTATGAACCAATATTATAATATTATTTATGGGTTTTTTACACAATAAAATAAAATCAATAATTAGAATTTCCGATTTCTTTAAATTTGAATAAAATAAATTTGCCAAAGGTGCAACTAGAATATATTGTGATGTTTTTCGTTTGATTTATACTTCTATGCGTGTAAAATTTATATTTATTTATTGAATGATTATAATATTAAGGTAAAAAATTGATTGAGGGTTCAAGCATGTATTTTTTTCTGGTGAAAGTGTTTATTCCGTCTAAAATGTTGGGGAGCCTCTGATTTTTACATTCCTAATTCTGATTTACTATAAAACCTTTGGACTGATTTCGTAAAACAGTTTTATTGCCGCGGTCCCTACCTAAAACCAAACAGTGTTCTACAGATATGTTAGGTTGTGTACCGTGAAACTAAAATCTTTTAGAACACTGATTTAGACAATTTACCACCAATATGGATGTTATCCACGTTGTAATTTAAGCTTATGTTTATCCACAAGGATGAGTGAACAGTTTCACATAAATAAGAACAAGTTTGTTTATCATGATAGGTTTTATTACAAAATATAATACAAAACATATTAAATTCTCATTCACACACAATACATACGTAATATCACTAAAGAGGCGACTCTATATTTTAGTCTTGTATCAAGACACCGATACAATACAATATACTTATTTCTTTATTTTTATAAACAAATGCATATGAAGGAAATACCAACAAAATGGGTCCTATTCCCTGTGATCACACAACATTCACAGCAAAAATTGTTGAATGGGTTGATAAATATAGAAACAGGAGTTTAAAGTGGGTTTTTTATTTTTACTGTTACTTTCAATGGATCAACTAGCTCATGGGACCTCCTGTCTGTAGAAGATAATGGGTCACTCGTATCGTGTCTTGGAAAATATCAATTTGAACTCTACAAGCAGGGCTCAAACTCAGAACTTTAGCGAAACAACATAATACTTTTAAATTCCAAACAAAATTATTTCTCTTCCTTGGTAGAAATATCATTTGTTTATCTATGATATAAAGATTTGAAGATATTCATACTTTCTGTGGAGTAAGGTTTAGGCGAATAAAACAATCAAAGCGAATAAATCCCTAATCCATACTTTCACAATATATATAGATTGGTTTCAACCTTTTGAGAGATGCGCTGTGTTTAAATACTATCAAGGTACACGTGGTGGTTGGCGAACAGCGAGGAGGTTCACTTATGATAGCTTGGCGGGCCGTACGTAGACGAGACTCCTAAAGATCCCGATTGGGATTCGAAACCACCAGAATGGGATGACCCAAAATTGGACCCACCATGCCCTGAGAATGAAGATCCTAACTGACCACTACCGGAAAACCCAGAACTTGCTTGACCATGACCGGAAAACCCAGAACTTGCTTGACCATGACCGGAAAATCCAGAACTTGCTTGACCATGGTTGGAAAATCCAGAACTGGCTTGACCATGGTTGGAAAACCCAGAACTTCCCTGACCATGACCGGGAAATCCGGAACCCCCCTGACCATGACCAGAAGACCCGGAATTGCCTTGACCGTAGTTGCCACCACCGGACTGAGACGCTCCGGTACCGTAGCCGGAGTTGACGGGCTCCGGGTAGTGGGCTTCACCCTCGTAACGGACGTTGGACCTGAAGCCGTTCTGCCAGTCAGCAATGTATGTGACGATCTGAGTCCTGCCGTCGGGGAGTAGAACCCTGTACTCCCCTTGGACAGTGTTACCGTCGCTGCTCTCTTTCCTGTTGTAGTCGTTACCGCTGGCGTAGTCCTTAACCGCGTACCCAAACTGATACGACTTCGGCTGGAACAGGATGAAATGCAATATTTATAGGAAAGAACTTTAAGAAAATACAAATTATTGTTTAGTGACCAACATTGCTAACACTTTTATAACATTATTAATTTTATTGTGACCTTGTGGTCAATGGGTAAGGTGTCGGACCTCTGTGTTGGAGGTCCAGGGTTCAATCCTTGGTCCCGGCACAAATTTATCTGATTAACAAACCCTTCCTTCACCTCTTGCAAGAAGTGTATTAATCACAACTTGTGAATGTGGGGAATGCCAGGCTTCCACCGTGGTTCGGATCCCTCATTAAACTGTAGTTCCTCCATTTCATCTCACAATCTCCTTACCACACATTAGCGTTATTGCGTGCAACCAGAATTGGTAGTAAGACGCGTTGCTAATAATAATAATAATAATAATAATAATAATAATAATAATAATAATAAAAATAATAATAATAATAATAATTAACGTTATTTTAGAGGTATTGATAAAAACAGCTGTAGATCACACTAATAATGTGTGAACACACAAAAATAGATCTGGTAGATTTTATAGTGAACAGATAAGGTTCTTCCTTTGAAGATTTGACTAGGGATGACAATACTAGTATTAATTCTGAGACTGGAGTGGTGGATATGAAAAATTGGCCGTTGTATATTGGTCTTGGGCGTTGGACTCATATCACAACTGGGTCTTTAAAATTGTTGGTAAAAGTATAAACTAATAAAACCATATGTTAGGATTTTGGTTTACAATAATTTTCAGAAAATTAAATAATCTTTTTACTGTCAACATTTATATTTCTAATCTTTATTTATATTATTATTTCATAACTCTTTATATCATCTTTGAAAAGTGACCATTACATACCATTTATAATCTTTATTTATATTATTATTTCTTAACTCTTTATATAATCTTTGAAAAGTGACCATTGCATACCATATGACCGCAATTTAATTGACAAAGAATCTTTTCATTGCGTTTCTTACAATCAATTGCTATAGCAATTTAATATTTAATGTCCTAATGAATGTGATGAATACAGCGCAAGGTGATTTCAGGTGGAATGAGATAATTAAGAAGTGTATGTGAAAGAACTCACATGGACAGGAACATTAATGAATGGGTTCTGAAGGAATGCGGTTTGAAAGGGAATCCAGTAGGTCAATGTGAAAGAAGCGTTTCACGTAGGTTTGGGCACGTTGAGAGGATGAATGTGGATCGAGGGAAGAAGCAAATATATAAGGGTAGATTGTGTGTGGATCAAAAGGAAGGGGTAGGCCATATAAGACGTGGCTAAATGTTGTAGACGAATGTGTGAAAAGATAAACATTAAGTGTTTTAAGAATCAAAGAGCATTTATGGATCGGTGTATAGATATTGTTGACGCGTAGGGCGTATTCAAGAATAGGGGCGTGTGTAGTGAGGTTGGATTAAGTACAGAATTGTTTTTTGAGCTATATGTACAGTTCTTCCCTATCCCGTAAGGAAAAAGCGTGATTATGTATGTATGTATGTAGTCACTGTATGTACTGTATGTTCGTATGTATGTACCATTTATTTTTTTAACTAAAGTTATGGTGTAATCTTATAACTTTAAAACAGCTAGATTTATATTTTAAAATCATTTATATATGCTTTTCTGAACATATTATTTTGTAATTACAGTGACTATAACCTAAACAAGTATTACTATAAAAAGCTTACTTTGTTTATTTCTTAAGAATTATTTAAGCACAATTTATTTAATATTATTTATCCTTCACGGTAGTAACTTTAGTAGTGTTTCCTATTTTGCTAACCAATTTTTAGCGGGGCTGCAATAAAACTACTTCATAAAGCGTACCTACACGTACAGACTGATTTAGATAGAAATAACTTTTTTCAGTTATTAAAGCTACTGAAACTATTTTTATAGATTCATAAGTAAAACCAAGTGATATAAAGATATCAATTTTATATACATTATCTATAGCTACGGGGCCAATTATAAATTAAAATGTTTTTTATGGTCTATCAAATGTTTATGTATTTTTAATGTTCCTTTCTACAAGAATTATAAGGCATATGTGATTTATTTTTCGGGTCAAGGACATTATTTAAAAGATTTTACTGATCACATAGATTGTAGCTGTAAGTAATGAAATGTTCTAGTGTCAGCACTTCCTCTTCATTGTTCCTAAATTAAATACAACAACGTCGCACAAGTTTATGGCTGGCATCTACACGACGGGCACGTGCAAGCCCAAAGTGAATCTTCAAGGAACGCACTGGTCTCGAGCCCATCAAAATGGCGGAAGTTGTCCCCCACTGATTTGAACCACAAGAAGAGAGTTTCCGCTGGATGGTTGAGGAACTCTAACGCAAAATTCAAGGAAACTCCACGCCACAGTCGCCGCACAGATAACGGGCACTCACAGTACCATTAAATACCAGAACGTCGCGTTGAGTCTAATGTATGGTCATCAGTATGTACAGAAGACGTGGACAAATTACCTCACATTGAAGCAGCAGTAACCAAAATATGCCTTGGTCTTCTTAAAAATGCTATATGGTAGAGCATTGAGAAGCATTGCAGACGTTTATAAACTACTAATTATTATAAAAGTTATTTGATATTTTTAATTATGCTTCCTATAAATATAGGCTATAGCTATCAGCATGTTTCTGACGAGATAAAAGGTTTAAATTCTTAGTCTAAGAATTAAATAAAACCAATTGTGATTTGGGCGAAAATTGTTCTTCTGAGATTAAAGCAAAAGCCTAGAATACTAGATTAAAACCTTTATCTAATAAATAGAGTCATATTTTGATAGGGTAACAACAGAATATTATAAGATAGTGTAGTATTGTTTTATAGGTTTTATTAAAATTTTCATTTATTAAAAAAAATTTAAACTTATTAATTTGTCGGAAATTTCACATAGATTTAGTAGAAAACAATAATTAAAAATTTCATACTAATTAATTTTAATCCTGGATTTCTAAATGTCTACAACGCTTCTAGTCCTTTAATATACAGCCATCTTAAGGACAAGTCTTTGAAGATTCCAGCCGGTAAGGACCGTCATTCTTTAACTCACCCGTTGAACATACTGTCTTACCACCCAATCACGAGGTTCGTGAAATCCTGTTTCACCGAGCTTATGCTATACATAGTAACTACCACAATCCGGACGGAAGAATTGGCGGTGTCGAGGGATGGGCCTTAATGAATAAATTATATACCTTTCTTATTTCAGGAAATGTTTCTTGTATATACAGTTACGTGACCTTGAAATTTGAAGATAATATATAAAATGAAGCTACACCGGACACGTTTATTTGTTAAGGACGTTACTTATATTTGGCAAAGCAAGATATAATTTTACAAATTAATTATCTTTTTTATTCGGCGAGTTTCTAATATAAAAAGTTGAAAATAAAACCATAAATTCTTAAATAATAACAAAAATAGTTACAAAACTATTTGTTTTATCTTTAAGTTTTTTCGTAAAAATTTGTTTTATAAATTATTTGCTGCTTAGGCTATTTGACATAGCAACGAGAATCGCCTGTAGGAATCTTTCTGCCAGGATATAAATTTAAAAAGTCCGTGAAAGAGAATATGTCCATCTAGAATATAAAACAATAAAATGGTAATTTTAAAAGCAAGTAAATGTTGTCTAGGCGAAAATTGTGTAGTGAGTGTGTATTTTCGTCAGAGGAAAAGGATAAGTGTTATCAGTAGATAAACAAGGGGCCTCACAACGTGAACGGCTCATTTTCTTTCCCTAAATTTCTAGTTTGAAAATTAGTTTCGAAGTTTGTTAGTGCTTAAAGTGCTTAGGTGCGTCAAGTTAAGATGCAACTCGCTTCGCAAAATATCTCTGAAATCTTTATGTATGAAACGTCACTAACTCAAATATGCTGTAAAGTATTTTACTACAGTGAACACACACATAAATTAAATGTGTTGCACTAAGAATAAATTATAGATTTCAATACTCAATTAGCAATTCGTTTAATATTATATATATTTCATGATTTGGGATTTTTTTTAAATAAACTAGAATAAAACGTGAAATTTATATATGCATATCAGTGGGTACACATGTTATGAAATAAATTGGTTTGGTGTTGTTTGACCTTGATGGGACGTTTGGAACTCGAATCCACGCTGGGTGTTTTAAGGTTATTTCTCCTAAAACAACCATATTTCTCCCTACAAATATGCGTTTATCTACTCTAAAAGTCTACGTTGCTTTTACTTAACCCATTAGGTTTATTTAAATAGAGCTATTGCAGGCAGGCAATGAGACATGATTCAAAAGAGGCAATATATGATATATACCCAATTAACACCTATTGACCTAAAGTTCAGACTTCGAATGATCCTATATTTAAACCTAGTTATTAAAATTGTTGGAAGAAATTTAATCAAAATATATTTGAGCTTTGAGTTGGGAAACAATTTTTTTTATTATTTAATAAATTCCAAGAATAATTTTGAGTCATTGACTATACTTCAGTTGGTATGATTGACAGGTCTTTGTTATCCACCTAAACGCTACTTAGACATTAATAGAATTGTAAAGAGGTTTGTGAAACATGCCCATTGTTTAAAGTGGATGTAGTATACTATCAGATGGAACGTCTATACTTTTTAAGTTTCTATTTAAGAATCAGGACCGTGAAGAGAAGATGGAACTTTGATACTTGAAGATAAAGATTTAACTTGTTATGATGCAAATTTATATTGCATTAATATTAATATTATTTTGAGAATTTGATTACCATAGTGTCTTACTTTCCCACAGTGATGGTAACATAAGCCAAAGAAGAAAGTCCACTACTGTTATCTGGTGGAAATAAATGTGTGTACTTTTCTAGAAAGTTTGTTTTAGAGCCAAGAACTTTCAAAAGAATGTGAACTTATATTATTTCAGAATATAGAGTAATATACTCTAATTGTTTGTGAGCAGACAAATGTATTTTAGTTATTCAGAGAAGAAAATCTAGAATACGTTCTATATTTGTAAGTTATTTAGTTATGTAAAATTCTCCGTACAATATGAAATATTGATAATATGTTAGATAAAATTAATTTTAAATGTATAGACAGTTTAATAATGTTAAAATTGCATAGTTATTAATAATATATAAATCCTGTTGTTTATACCATAACAATTTGAGTTAAGGTGACCTGGCGGTCTAGGGGTATGGTGTCAGACTTATGTGCTGGAGGTTCGGGGTTCAATCTTCGGTCCCAGCACAGATTTATCTGATTGCCAAACCCTTCTTTCACCTTTGACAAGACGTGTATTAATCACAACTTGTGAATCTGTTGAATTCCAGGCCTCCGCCGTGGTTTGGATCCCACGTCCTCCATTTCTTCTCACAATCACCTTACCATTACACATTAGCTAGGTTCGTACAACCCAAAAAAGGTAGTAAGACGCGGTGCTAACAATAATAATAATTATAATAATAGTTTGATTTTATCTCATTTGATAGTATACAATATCATTATTTAGAGTTAATTTAGTTTTTTTATAAATCCAAATATATGCGTTTATTTTAAATGTTTATTTAATGAAATCTCTTATTTTGCAGTGCCGATTGTAGAGACAACACAAACCTTCAGAACATAATATGCCAGGCAGTGGGTCAAATATACTCAACTAAAGGACACATCCAGGTATTAACAGCGGACGCCAACTTTCTTAACTGGTAGGTGGTTTTTTCGCACCGCATCTTACTAACCGTTCGGGTTAAATGGTTAAATATGAATTACGATAGTGTTTTTAGGGATAAGACCTGTTATATTTAGAGGAAGTGTACCCGAATGTGCATAGAGGGAGAGTTGAAAACAATTTTGTTAAAAAACACCCTCAGTACACCCAACCAAGATTCGAACCTTGATCTCCCCGTCATCGCGAGTCTAGTCTACTGCGAGAGTGGTGCGTTAGGTGTTATACCACGTGGACAGCGAGGCCGGTCTGTTCGGGGTTGCTGGATTGGACTTGCTATCATTCCTGAGATAACCCCCTACCTCCACCTTTGTTAAATCCCTGCCAGTATGTTAATGACTAAAAATATATTTGTTATTCTCATTGTTGTAAGTACTTCAGGTTCCTTAATTCTCACAACCCGTCAAAGAAAAGCAGTATTGCGACTGTAAAAAAAAATGGAATTCAAAATGTGTATATATGTATCCCTTGAACCTTAAAAAGAGGATTTTGCTATGTCATCTGTCTATCTGTCCGAGTCTTGGCCTAAGAATATATCAGGCAAAGACTTGGTATCTTGGATTTTCATAAGGTTCCCGAGAGGAATTTTCGGAAGAACAAGATCTCTAACCTTACGGCTTGTTCATGAATATAAGCATGTTGATTAAGCTATACTTTTTATATACACACCTCTAAGATTCTAACAGTGATCAAATATCGATAAAATTGACATTATTCAATAGAAATATACCGGCTTCGTAACCAAAAATAAGAAAATGTAACAATTAATAAACATCTATACATAATCTTAGAAGGGGTGTTGAAAATATTAACATAAAAATTTCACTCGTTCTCGAGAAAACTGACATTTCCAGACGTATGATTTTTCCGCAAGATCTGTCCGGAAATCATCTACGGTTTTCGTGATCCATTTGTTCTTGTTGGCGTGGAAGGTTAATTTGGTCGGTTGTGAAGCCACGCCACACCTTTCACACTCCCGCCCACCATCCCATAAAATAGGTTTTAGACTTGCACTCGACAGCTTAAAGGGCCTCATGTGTGAAAAGAGAAACAATGAATTGTCTAAAAATTTGCTTTAAGGATTTTGATTAAAATTTGTATCTTGGCACTGTTTAATATAGCCTAATAAACAAATTGTCATATCTCATTTTCCCGGGAAAATCACTTGTATGGTACCTTACATATGTGTATATCCCCAATTTTGACCATATCTCAACTCTTTGAGATACAAAATAATTTACCATTGCAAATCCGTAGGAATATAAAACATAAAAATATTTATTTTGAATATATTTTTTTAGAACAAATAGTTTCCGAGCTATTAGCAAAATTATGTTTTAAATGAAGGCCTGGGAAACAGGAAGTTGTTTTTTATGCTATTTCGTGGAGCGCGATATTCCTATGTTCTCAATATTTCTGTAACAGTGTATATTATTTAATATATGTTCTTTTTGATCTATTTGATTTCTCGTATCAAGAGAAAGTATTTTAAACGTGAAAATATTTTGCCTCTCAACACTATTATTTTATGTGTGTACGAGTAAAAAAGTAAATTTTACAATTCTTTCAGTCAGTATATTTGTCTGTTTGTCTGTCTGTCTGCCTGTCCCTGTCCACGGATCATAAACAGTTGAATGGATTTTGTTAAAACTTTATATTTATATTTCACGGGGCTATAACATGGGATTTTTATTTTTTATTTTCATCCTAGTCATCATATTAAGAGGTGTTTATTTATGATTATTTATTTTCTAATTACCAACTGTTTCTCAAATGACTGGCCACAAATGATTTTGTTTAAAAATCCTATTTAGATTTATTGGACATCACAAATATCACTGTATAGTTGAATTTTGGGCAAAAAACTTTTTAAGGGTAGTTTACTGTTGTAAAATTTGTGAAAGTTTGAAATATTTCGAAAATAGCTTTAACAAGAGTATATCTGACTTTTCAAAAAATTGCTCCAACGATTTGGTTCCACATGGCTATCTTGGAAGTGTTTGACACAACAAATAAAACTTTATTTTATCTGATTTCGGGGTAGAAAACATCTATGGGTAATTTATTGATGAATGATTTTACCCAAAAATTAATATATTTGATAAGGCCCTTATAATTTGGTAATAAATGGGTATTTTGGGTGTGTTTGACATGACAAATACCCTTGTATACTTGGTTTTAGTCAAAAATAAGGCAAATAATCCTTTATTAATGAGTGATTTTGGAAAAAATACATTATTTTAAACTAGCTCTTACGATTTCCTTAGATGTGTATCTGAGAAGAGCTCGGCATGAAAATGACAAATAAAGAGCATACTTGTTTTTTGGGTGGAAATTTGTTTATGGACTGCTTGCAGATGACCTCTTATTTTTTGAGTTTTATTTTTAAAAATGACTTTGGCTATTTGTTCCAAATAGGTATCTGTTAACTTGTTTTATTATTTTTCTAAATAAAATAATATTTAATATTAGCTTGATTTTGTAAAAAAGGTTTTTTTGAAAATAATTCTTAACTATTTGGTTTACGATTAGTATCGGAGGACTATTTTACATTAATAACCAAAATGTATTTTTATTTATCTAAAAGAACTAATTTAGGGGTAGTTTACTTAGAACAAATTATAAAAAATTGATTTGTTTGGAAATTTACCTTAAAGAAATAACTCAAATTGGAATATAAAGGACTAGATTTTCATGACAATTACTAATGTGAGTTTTTATTTCTATTGATACATAATTTTAGAGTTGTTTATCAAACATTTATTTTTGATAGATTTGAGTTTTGTTAAATAGAGTGATTATTGTGAATAACAAGGTGTGTTGGTTTTTATTAAAAAAACATACTTAAGGGTTGTTTACTCAAAACCTATTTTTGAAAACTATCTTCGAAATCACAATACACAATATGAGAAAATGTGTGCCATTGTCTTACCATCTTTTTTCAGAGGAAATGTACCATCATGTGCATATAAAGATTGTATGAAAACTACAACTTGTACACTCATCCAGGATTATAATCGTAAATGTCCCATACCAATTAGGGGGAATGTGTATCTAACTCCTTAGACTGCTTGATCACCACTTAAGATTAATTTACAATACCCATTACCATCACCAGAGCATACGTATACTAAACAAATATAATCTAATAAAGGACTCACCTCTTCGTTGAAATCTCCGGAGCCCCCATGCCCATCGTACCCAGAGCCAAACCCTCCAGTGGGTGTGCCGTAGCTGTTGGACGCCCCATTGTACTGGGATCCGAACCCTTCGGCACCCCCCTGATGACCCGCAGTCGCCATTGTAGCTAGGAGAGCGGAGGCTAGCAGCTGAGAGTACAAACACACATAAATAAATACAGTTAAACCAAACCAATCTTAATTTTTTTTAAATTGACAAAAAGAGATTTGTTTAACTTCATGGTTAATAACGGCCTAGTTTACTGGATAGGGAAGAGTAGGGTTGTTTGATAAAGGAAGTACATTTTTATAAGGGAGAAGGGAGAATGGAAAACAACCTAGTGCAAAAACATGTTTGGAGCATAAGAAGAGATTAGAATTTCCTCTTCTCCATCAACGATAATTCCTTATTTTGCTATTCTCAATTACTAATAATAATAATTATTTTCTCTTCTCCATTACCAACAGTTAATTAATTATTTATCTCTTATTCATCAGCTACATTTAATTATTTATCTCTTTTCCTTCACCAACAATTAATTATTTATCTCTTCTCCATTGCCAACAATTCATCATTAATTTTGTCTTCATTAACAACAGTTTATTATTTTAATCTTCGCCATCACCAAATATTCATTATTTTGTGAGCCTGGTGCCTTATGCAACATTAACAACGAGCTAAGTGATTTAAATAACCATACAAATTAAAATGAATAATTTTGTTTTCAACTAATATTTCTTATGTGTTCTTAATAAATTACCCGGGTGTTTTCTTTTCGAAATTCTCTTGCTGTTCGTTTGTGAGATTGGTTTAAAGCATACACCCGTTTCAAACTGATACATTTATTACAGGTGGTAATCTTGTGAATAATCTTTTCTCTATACCCTGTTATGATCCTTTTAATTACTGATATTACAATCATGTACATAAATGAATTCTATTTAAATACTATAATTTTAAAATCTCTTCAAAAAAATTCAAAGCTTTGTTTCTGGTTCTCAAACCAAGTGTTATTATTTAATAATTCTTAAAAAAAAAATTATACAAAGGATTTTGGGTGAAAAATCCCTCAAATTACTCGCACGCATAATTATGGTGGGATCAAGGAATATTGTTTATCTTATTTACAATACAAGACATCGTGAGCTGACCTACATTCACTTCTAAGATGCACGAGCTACCAAAATAATTACACCACAATAAACTAATGGTTTAAAGTGAACGCACACACGTATAGTAAGTATATTATTATATGTAATGTTTTTAAATTATTACTCTTGATTCATGAAAATTGTTTTCAAGGGAACAGAAATTTGAAAAATAGAACGTTGAATAAAATATTCATAGATCTTTTTGAGAATTTTAAGATGAATATATGTATGTTTTTATAAATATTTTAAGTTAATTGTATGACAATTATTTAGATCCTTTAATGTCTATATTTTTTAAATTTATTGTAATTTTCTTTTCTATGAAACTATGACAAATATCATGCCAAAAATCTGCCGCTTCGTCAGTTCATTTTTATTTTTCAGAGTGTACTTTAATTATATATGTATGACTAGTAAATAGTTTGTACGTAGAAATAATTTGTTTGTTCAATCCAATCTAAACTAAGAAAATAGTATAGACTAACCCTTAACCATAAATGGAAGATTTTATTATACATTTATAATATTAAAGAGATTATAAAGTGATAACATTTATGGAATGTCAAGTTGTAAAATTGTACCTATACTAAATGATTAACTTCAAGCTTTCCTTGAAGTAATTATTTAAAATTACAACGTTTATGAACTAATTTAGTGTTAAATATAAATTTATTTTTAAGACTAATATGAACATAATTTGAAACAAAGAAGTATTATATTATTTTTTTATTATTTTTACTAATATAAGTAAAACAATGTAATGTAATTAAAGTTAGAAAAATAATATAAAATAAGGCTTGTTTTATATTCATAATATTAAATATTGCATCGACTAATCTAAGTAAAACAATGTAATGTAATTAAAGTTAGAAAAATAATATAAAGTAAGGCTTGATTTATACTCATAATATTAAATATTGCATCGATTAATCAATTAATTCTTAAATACAAAAGTTAAAAGTACAATGTTTATAATGAATCTTAATGTATAAGTCTTACGTAAACCTATTGTATTTTATTCATTAAAAAGTCCTAACTTCTTTCCACTATTCGATATTGTTTCTAAAAATACTTCGATAAAGGACTCAGTCGAAAAGCAACGTTTATTATAATGTATTTTTTGAAACTTGAATTTAGCCTAATTAAATTTTGTCTCAACTATTAAATCAAATTCTATTTCTATTTGGTTCCAAATTTATTGTAGTCTATCTTATTATAATAGACCTGTTTCTTAATATCAAATTGTAAAATGCTATATTTCTTCTTTATTTTCAATCATATAGATAATCATAGTAATTGACGGTAAAAATAAAGTAAATATTCGTGAATAACAAAAGAGTATTGATACTATAATGCAAGTCATACATAAACACAGAAACTAGGTATTTTTGTCTGCTTGTATACTAGCGTTTAATTGGCTATATCCTCTCCTCGCATTCTAATTGGCTGATACGTCTCAAGTTCAATGATTATCTATACTACAATCCAGGCCTAGCGTATAAGAAGTTCAAGTTTAATCCACTTAATGTATTTAACACTAATCATTACGCATCAATTATAACATTTTGCGCACTATATCCTATAAAATAGTTCAGATCCAAACATGAATATAGTTCCAGCCTAAGTAAGTTATATTGTTCTAATTAAATAATTGGTATTATTTATATGATAAAATATCTTCAAAATATGTTTTAAACATAATAAAGAAATAGATAGAACCAATTTCTTTTATTGAAATCATGCGTATGATATTTAACACATTCCACACGAGCACACTATAGAGCCACCACAAACTATCTCACTTTACCTGGTAGAACACCATCTTGAATGTTTTGTAACTGTTGGAAGCAAAGGACGCTCTGACGATCCACTTGTAAGATCTACTTCTTTTATATCAGACATCCCTGTAAACAATTGTCTTTAAAAAAAAATTCTCAGAAAAGAAAAACACAAAAGTTTACTCCTCAAAGTTTGTATGAGAGGAACCTGTAGGGAGGAGGATGGGGGAAGGGGGGATGACAAATATCAGGCCCTTGTTACCCATTGTCTTAGTGTTCAAATGCGTAACAAAACAGAAGAAAAAAGAGAAAAAAAGATACGCCAAGAAAGAGATAGAAATCAGAAAGATCACATAAGAGTTACGTATTTTTAAATAATAAAAACAATGCTACCTGTTTTTTTTATGCCAATGAGTGGCTGCGGGCTTAGCGGAAGTAACATGAATTAGTTTAGCGGGTCGGGGTGTCGCAAACATGTGAGATGAGAATCCGCGCACGTTCTCTTTAGTTCTTAATAGATGCCTCTTCAGGAAAGAGAAGGAGATAGTGTATTCCCATTGTGCCTGCTTGGTTTAACCACTAAAGAGTGGAAAATAATCTGGCAATTGTCTTTGGCTAGGTCACAAATTCTTGCAATTAATTCTTATATAATAGGTTTCATAAGTATGAAATGGTATGATGATAATTATTCAAGAAGTTCACCACACTTTTTACATCCAATATTGTGTATCGTACTTGTATATTTTCTACTCCGATAAATAAGGAAACTTATTCACAACTAACCATGATAGTTGCTTATTTATCTTACAGAGGAGTAACTTATGGTAGACATCACTAACAGTAATAAAAAGGGTAATTATGGTTAAGTCAATGACTTTGACTTCTTGGACCGACCCCTATTCCCTGATGAAGCATCAATTCATGGATTATCTTTAACTTGGTCGTGTTTCCTTTGGGTCAAGTAGAAAGGAAGTTTCTTTGTGCAACAAATAAATTAAACATATCGAAACAAAATTTAAAGTCACACTTTTCAATCGATTTAACTAATTTGTTTGTATTTTTAATGAACTGATTGACTGAAAATTTGTGAATAAATGCCCCACGCTCTTCGCAAACAATTTCACACACATAAAACTACGCTTCAGAATAGTTCAAGAGTGGTGCGCTCTATTTTCATATCGATTTTCATCGATATTCGTCAATAAAATGAGCTACAGAACAGGCGATTATTTTGAAACCCACATGAAAGCTAATATTTTCGGAAACAAAGATTGATATCTACAGATGTATTGCATAGTTTGAACCTCATTTCGAATTCAAAACACGTAAAAGAAGTTTGCTCCTAGCAGTTGATCTTTATGGTGTATGGATGTACGGAAACACTTTACTAGTCGCGTTCTGTAAAAGCTTTGATGATGCTGTTTCTTTAGGCAATCGGAAATATAACAATAAACTTCTGTGTGATGACTGGAGATTGATAATCACAATATGACTGATGATAAAAAAAAGTACAAAAGTGTCATAAAGCTATTATGTTTTTGAAATTGTTATACCAAAATTTTTTTGGTCCAAAACGAATATTATATTTCTCGAGTAATATCAAAGAGATCAATTTTCTTCACATGTTTATATCAACAGTTGTTGAATATCTGTCAGGATTATAAGCATTAGATGATAAACTTTTTAAATGAAGAAAAAAAGTTGTCAATAAATTCCAGTATTCTTCTTGACAGATATTCATTACCTGATGATATCTTCATATGAGTAAAATTAAACTCTATGTATATACTTAACAAATGATTTATTTATTTTGACCAAAAAAAATGTTTTTATGTATAAAAACTGCAAGAATATCAACCTTTCTCTCGCGTTCTTTACACTCCCACTTTAAGCAAAACAATATCTAACTTTCTGGTAGTATATTCACTAATGCTGTCTTATTTTAGATATTGTAAATATTTAACGTGCTTATATGGGCACGCAACTTATAAAATAGCTTAAATCCATAACATACACAAAACCCAGCCTCTAGTTATGATAACATTTACCGTCATGTTAGGAATTGAACCTGGGACCTTTATCTAAGTAGACAGATAGTCTACTGATTGGGATATGGTGTATGATTTATTTAACAAGCTGACTACGATCACAGCTTCTCACCAAATCCGGTTGTTGTTGATAGTTCCAAACTTACAAACAAACCATTTTTGCGTGTGTTTTTGTCAGAGTGGAAAAAGCGGAAAAACAATCATGAAAAATCATTCTCAGTGGACCCAATCGTGATTTCGTGTTCTGATTTTCCCATCATCAGTAGTCCAGTCTATTGCAGGAATGACACCTTGGACCAGGGGTCGATCAATGGTCGATTGTGATTGACCCGGTTAATAGCTTGCGGCAATTTTCAGTCGATAGCGTAAGAAAACTAAATCATCATTAAAAGTCAATATTTGAGTCTTAAAAACAGTACTTTCAAAGTACTTTCAAATAACAAAGTGTGACAAAAATTAATATTATCTTTTATAGTTAGTAATGTTATAGATTAAATTTTGTTTATTCTATATATTTTCTGAAAGGATGGAGATATAAGTACTCGAAGAAAGGTTGAATTTAAGGAATAAATATAAGATTTTAGAAAATTAAAGTTGAGAAACGATGTTTGGTCTAGGTATCTTTGATAATGTTATAATTTGATCGGGAAAGAAATGATTGTGGACCACTGTCCTAGATCATTCGACTATCGAAGTGGGTGAAGTTATTTATTAGCAGCATAGTTTGGATATCGATAAATCACGCATCCACCCAAATCTCACGGGTGCTAATTATCACTTTAAAACTAACTACAGATTGAATTAACTACTTAGCTATAAATCTACTGGAGCTGCCTTTACAAATAGGTCATGGTCCACAGTCTGCGATAGAGCTTCCTCTCCTGGAAGCTACTGGCATTGATCGAAACACAAAACACTGGTTACTGACTACTGATTGATACCCACAGGGAATTAAGTTATTACGTGATAATAACTCGTCAATTACTCGATGACCCCTTGAAATTTAATTATGATCATACTCTGATTTGGTCTGTAAACTTGACCTTTAAATCGTAATTGAAGGATTCTTGACCAAATCTACACAAGGCCTTGTATTGTATTTTTATTAATTCATTTTTATGATACAAAATTGGCACCAATATATTTATTGTGGTTATGTATTAGTAATTACGTGATAATACGTTTATTTTAGCAATGTATCAATAAATTATATTGGTCACATCCTTAGGAGGATTTTTTTTCCACACGACAACATAGAAGGCAAGAATGAGGGGAAAAGAAGCTAAGTAAGAAGGAGGATTCAAATATTTGATGAGTTGAAGGAAAGAAGAACATTTTATCAGCTGAAGGAGGAGGGAAAGGACAAGGCGAATTTGTGGTCTAATTTCACTGACAAAAGAATTGAATTGTTGTAAGACAGAACACTTGATACTAAAATAGTAAGCCTCTTTTTTAATAAACCAAGTAATTTGGTTTATAACGTCCTAGCCGCCGTTAACTAATATCGATGTACTCCAACTAAAGAATAAACATTGAGTCTGGATAATAAAAATGGTCATATGTATTAAATAGACGAACACATATTTAAAATAATATATTTGAAAGATAGACTAAAATTTTAAATGGTTTTTCCTGAATAAGTTTAAACTTTTGAAAAGTAAAAGATTAACTGCTTTCAATCATAATAATTATTCCACACACATAATTATTCAGATGCCTAGTTTATGGGCACTTGATTTAAAAACACATTGTTAAATATAAATAATGTCAGTTATTAAAAATATATAGTATTTTAATTTATACAATAACTTTTCACTTATGATAATTATTAAATATAATCAAAGAATAACCTCATCCTTTAGTTCAGGGAGCTTTGTAAATTAGTTCGGAATGAAAATCTTCTATATCTGTAACTAATTCAAATTAATTTTTATTTTTGAAATGTGTCGAATTATGGAAAATTAAATAAATACATACATCAATGTCAAGAAAAAATAAACTTACCTGATGTGTTCGATATAAATACTCGTATATTAATTAATACATTTCAAAACAATCTGATTTATAAAAATACTCTTGATTTATTGTGCAAATGTGTCACATAAGATAATAAATTAATTATTGATTAATAGTGGAAGACAGAAGTGAACAAGAAAACCACTAATGCCACTGATTTATGATCTCAAAATAGAAAGAAGATAAAGTTTCAGTATATAGAAAAGCCATATGATAATAGGACCTGCTGAAAAACTCAGTTGGTGCAAGACAACAGACCTGTCGAAAGGCAGAAGACCTAACTTAATAATAAAAGTAACATTTTTTTATAATTAATATCTACTAGCCTAAAATCATTAAAAAGAGGGTAAAATCTTTTTAAAAGGATACATTAATTTAAATAAATTAGCTCCATTTCAATAATTAATATAAAAGTGTTGACCTGCCTCTTACCTCCGAGGTTAAATAACCTCTAAATAAAGGTCAATTGAAACCATAAACTTATTTTAACCAAAACTTTTAACGCAAGGTTATTTTAAACCTCAACTTAGTTAGCTTGTACGGTACTTGAATTTGGCATTGAACGAGAACTCAAATGCACACAATGACTATCATTCTGATGTTTTTTTGTTAAATTAGGCTATTACCTAAAGTCAAGCTGTTATTTTTTTGACATGTATACAATTTTGTTTTTTTTCAACTGGGTAATATTACCCATTTGGATTGTACGCATGTACAAATATTAAATACGATTGTGGGGTAGGGATGACTAAGTTAAAATGTAGAGGAAATATATCCATTATAGCTGAACGAGTAAGAGGAACATCCTTTTAGAAGAAAAAAAATCTCACTTAATACACCTGACTGGGTTTTGAGCTCTGGCCTCCCTATCACAGGCCAAACCAACTGATCTAGCTTGAAAATTAGGCCACGTTGCCTACTTGCATGATTTATAATGTTGGGTTATTTATCACACTTATATATAAGATTTAAAGAAAATAATTAGTAGGTTTGTAAGATGATTACAAAGTTCAAATTTTATTTATAAAAATACCAATCATAAGCCAACTACGCAGGTTATTTTAAAAAAAATTCTATAATAATCATTTTTAGCATTACGTCTTACTACCCGTTCTGGTTATCCGCTTGTATACTAATTACGTCAGTGATTTTAGAGATTAGGAAGGTTTTATTTATAAAAGGTTTATCAGCATTAGAATGAAGGGAGAGTGGAAAACCATTTTGGTAAAATCACCCTAAGTGCACCCGACCGAGATTCGAAACTCTATCACTTTTTCATCGGCAGTCCCTTTTATTGTGAGAGTGGCGCGTTAGACCACGTGGCCACCGAAGTGGGTACGCTTTTATATTACAAATAAACATTCGTATAATTAAATGTTTTGATATAGGCCTACTTTGTTTAATATATCATATAAGGAAAGGATTGTAATGTTAAATTATGATACTATATTTTATTACAATGACACTATTTTTAATACTTGAGAAATATCTTCCTTAGACTCCATACAAAAATAAAATACTTATCAATACAAACTATCTTCTGTGAAAGTACACCAATTCTCCAAGATAATTTAAAATATCACAGCTTCATAATATTCACATATTTTTTCTTAAATCTTTATAAATACAGCGTATAACCCGAACGGGTAGTAAGACGTGGTACTAAATATTATTTTTAAATAAGTTTGTTCCCAATTACTGAATCTATTCCCTAAGTTGTTAATTTTTTAATAGAGTTAAAGAGATTTTTTTAAACAAAGAAAAAAAAGGCAAAAACGCTAACCAATTATTCGTGGGAGGTTATTTTTAAGGTGCTTAACCATTTTTAAACTTTGGTACGGTATTATTCCACTGTTATAGAGTCTTAACAGATAAACAAATCATTCATTTCTCCCCTTTTTATGATCATAGCTGTTCTCAAGGGTAAAACATGTGTTTTAGTAGAAAATTTATCGTCACCACCTAATAAGGTATTCCCGCTTCATTTGAAAGTACATTAGGATCCTGGTACAAAGAACCGTTTAGAAAATAAAAGTAATTTATTTTGTCTTTGTAGACTAGTAGCTAGATTTCCTAGCTACAAACCCAGTGGTCCCGGGTTTTATCTTTGGTGCTTACAGATTTTCCCGGGATTCGGTGGATCAGGAACGGGGCCAACGTTGCCTTGTGAAGACAGATGAGAAGCTACTTGAATAAATAAGTAGAGCCTGTGGTCTAGAAAACTTAAATTAACGACCGTGAATTTCATTGTGTGAAACACTCGTCACCCTTTATCCCAAAATGTGGTCACTATCTTCACGGAAATATGGCGTCCACTCGGTTGGTATAGCTTACTTACGGACTGATTTCATGGATTTTTTTAAATATTAATATTGTTTAAATACCTTTGGTTTTATTTTATAGTGATTATCTCTCAAAGGTGAAAGCCAAAGATTACATTACTTAACGTATGGATGTATAAACATTGTTTTAATACTATAGTAACAATAAAAAAATATTTTTATATATGTATAAGACTTTACTTGTCGAAATTAAATCGACAAGAATGAATATATTATCTATTTAAATTCTTTTTTAACTCATTATACTCTATTTTAATTATTTGTATATTTTCTAATCTTATAAAATATAAAACAAGTTTTAATATGGTGTATGGTTTTTTTGTATAGCTACGAATATAATCAAGCATTTTCAAAACATGTCTGGACTTACTAGTTAATGGGGTAAGAACAAAAAAGGCATAATTTAAAATAAATTTTTCAACTTCATTAAGGAGTTTACGAAAGAGATACCTAGTTAGAATTCCCGGACCTAAATAACCACCCAATTTTGAACAAATATAATGAAGAAAATTTCAAATTCATATTTCTCATATAGAAATTAGTATTTTTATGAAGACTTTTTGTTTGTAAGATCTCTTGCGAACCAAATAAAGTTAGACCAAGGACCCGATAAAGCTGCGGGCGTAGGTTTCTTACCACTGTCTTAGATCATGTGACCAATGATGTTGCTTTTGGAATATATATTCCAAAATATTTGAAAATGGTCTAGATACGATTATTTAATTCTCTTATAGGAAAATTCAATAATTTGAACGTGTAATAGTTAACTCTACAGCTCTTATATATATAAAATTAACTCTACATGTTAAAATTATTGAATTTTTTCTATAAGAGTCTCAAATAATTGAATTTAGGCACATTGGTAAGCATGCAGACTAAATGTCAGACTACTCTAGTCTAGATCACATAAGTTTAAATCTCAAACATGTGTTCTGGGTGTTTTTAGCTTAAATAGTTTCCCACACTCCCTCCATGCAGATTAAGAAACATTTGCAAAATTCTACCCTTCTCATTTAACCTACAACCGTAATTAAGATTCGTAGAGCCTGTCTAATAATGTTTAAAATAACAATGTATATGTAGTCTTACAATTCAGAAAGAAATAAACTTTTTTGGCGGTTATACAGATTATCTAAATAGTTATCTTATATATATATATTTATATATAAATATATATATATATTTATATATATATATAAATCATATAATCTGTAGCTATAATTTTTTGTAGGTAATATCAATACCTATACAAATACTCATACTAAAGTAAAATAATACCAATAATGGCAAAAAAAAAATCTGACTTCATTTTATAAAAGCTTTCTTAGCAGTGCGTCTTGCTAGCCTTTCATACTCTATTATTTCTATAATTAATTTTATATTTAGAGGTGATTTGAGTTTTAAGAGAACCATGTACTTTATCACTAATTGTTTTCCTCCACACATTTATGACACCCATTAGACTGAATTAAACGACCTTGACTTGCTCGAAGTAGGTCATGAAGGCCTTCAATGATGTAAAAATACATACATTTCTTTTAATAAAGTACATATTTCCTGTGGCTCATAAAGATTCTTAATGCAACCCCGAATATGAAAACACATCGCCAGAATGTTTAATGTTTTGACCCAGGGTCGTCTTATTATGATACTTCTTTTTGGTCTTGCTTTATGATTTCAACTGTTTTAGTATTCTCTTAGGCTCTGACAAATATCTTCGGGATGGTTTATGTGTTTTCTTCACGGTATGTTACCTTGCAACAACCACGACCCGAGAGCTAAAATATTTCGAAATGTTTGGATAGTAATTTGTAAATCGTGGAAATACCTGGTAGGGATAAAATGAAATGTTTGTTGTTTTTAATATAACTATGAAGATTCGCTTTCTTAGTAAAAAGTTTGAATAATTTCTTATCTCCAGAGTAGATAATATTCAAAGTCTGTGAAACATGTTATTTGTAATAAAATACAAGATTGGTCTGTTTTTTTTAAAACCATTTGTTGAGGTTGAGAGCTTTAATGTTGGTTATTAAAATTAAAATAACTAAGTTATTTTTATGCAAAGCAAACTTGTTATATTTAAAGCTTAACCATTACAGTGAAAGTAGCTATAAATATTCATATAAAATTGAAGTGAGTCCACCAACCTTCACAATTTAAATGATTTCCATCTAAATGAAGATACTTGTTCAATGCACGACGGGAAAAATCTGTAAATTTTATGAGCACTTTCACACACATATCTTTCATCACATGACTTACATACATGCCTAGCCAAGGAGAGTACGACTAATACTAAACATGCAGCCTTAGTACTTTGATATTTATTAATTGATACCACGATGAACTTTTATAGACCTATAGATAGTTAATGTTAAATTCGCTAACTGTCCTAGCTTTTTAAGGCGATTGGCTCTTTTAATTTGACGTGAAAATGCAGAGCCATAGAAACAAACGCTTATCTTCAAGATTTTTTGATTATCATTCAATTTTCTTTTCCAAAACTGTTGGTTTAAAAATAGATGTATGTTGATTAAGTTATACTTTTTATATACACAGGTCCTCTATGATTGTAACAGTGATCAAATACCGATAAAATTAAACTTTTTCAATGGAAAACTACCAGCCTCATAACAAAAAATAAGAAATTGTGACAATTAATAAACATTGATCTATTATCATAGAAGTGATGTTGAAAATATTAACATAATAAAATCACTCTTCTCAAGAAAACTGATATTTCCAAATGTATGATTTTTCCGCAAGACCTGTCCGGTAGCTAGCGCCATCTACTGATTCCGTGATCCATCTGTTTTTGTTTTTGTGGAAGGATACTTTGGTCGGTTGTGAAGCCACGCCACGTCTTTCACCCTCATGCCCACCATTCTACAAAATAGGTTTTAGACTTTTACTCAACAGGGCCAAGGGATTTAATCTGGTTTATAAATCATGACATAATCTATATATAGACCGAGTAAGGTATTTAAATTCAGGTATCAGAATAGCCCGAAAACGAATCATTTTAATAAATATTGTTGATTCATAAGTTTTTTGTTTTTGAGGAGGAAAGAGAACAGTAATAATAATATTTGTAATTGTTGGACGTCATAAAAGATATTTTAAGGTCAATAATGTTTTTGATTAAAACCTTTAATTTTTAGTCACATTCTATTCCACAAAAAAAAACATTATTTTCTGTTTGACATTAATTTATCAAGATATTTTAATTTTTTTATTTTTTACCACATTTTTATTCAATAAATTTGTATTACATTATGTTATTATTTATTTAGTTAAATGAAATATTATTTATAAAGCTATTTTAAAGAGTTATTGCATACATTTTTTAAATAAAAAATACAATCTTAAATATCTTCAAATGTAGTTGTGAAATAAAGAAAATTTAAGAAAATGTTGTTTATTACTTTGTGTGGAGTAAAATGCTTTTGAAAAATTAAAGTTTTTCATACAAAAAAACAATTTGACATTGAAATAACCTTGAAGATGTCTGCCAAACCAAAATTAACTAGTGCTATTTTCTTTCCCCCTAAAAAACCCAAAACCTTTGTTCCAAAAAAATATTTTTTATAATTATTTGTATTCTGGTTATTCTGGTATCTTAACTTAAATGCCTCACTTGGTGTATATACATATAGTTGATCATATATAACTATCCTTCCAATCTAAGGAAAGTAAGAGACAAAGGCAATGTTGTCTTATTTGCGTGAAGGTAGATTGTGAAACCATTAAAGGAAACCTACACTGTATACATCTGATCGGGATTAGATTCCTGACCTATTCTCCAAAAACCCAGAGTGGATAAGCTTGATATGTTAACCACCAGTCCACCGATGTGAGCTGTACTAAATAATATATATAATTAGGAAATGCTCTATAAGCCTTCCCATTTGACATATTAAAAGAACCATGAATCAAAATGATATTTAAATTGGCGACGATGGCTGTAGTGTCAGATAACCTCCTGTTTCTCAACCGCCACTGCTAAAAGGCACCTTTCTTTCCTTTCTCGTTCCACCCACATCCAAAAATTAGCGATTCATCGCAAGGAGCCAACTAAATTAACCGCTTCACAACGTGAACTCGTGGGAGGAACGCAGTAACTTGAGGAATGCACAGGTTTACTACTTTAATTAGAGAGAACGTTGTCTGCGGATCACTTCCCAAGACCTCCTACAACGCTTTCTCGAGGAGATGTGCTCTAATGCGATCCATTTGCGTTCCGTTGATTACCTGATTAGAGGTTTTGATGTCTTAGGTTTGTTTCATCCTTGTTTTGTTTTTTTCAATGCACCTCGTCTTACTATCCATCCAGATTAGCCCCATTATTATACTAACGGAGTATGTATATGGAAACTACAGCTTAGAATAAATGTACACACATTGGCGTTAAATAAAATTCAAGAATCATACAAAACACCTTACTATATATGGTTGGGATGTGAATCCTGACCTTACTCATTACTGATAAACCAGATTATACAATACTTATTATTGTTATTATTATTAGCGCGTCTTACTACCCGATCGGGTTATACGCACTAACGCTAATGTGTAATGAAGGACCTACAAATTAACGTGAGATCCGAACCACTGTGTAGGCCACATTCACAGTTTGTGATTAATAAACGTCTTGTCAGAGGTGAAGGAAGGGTTTGTAAATCAGATGAATCTGTGCCGGGACTGAGGATTGAATCCCGGACTCCCAGCACAGAAGTCCGACACCTTACCCCTAGACCACCAGGTCACCTTATACAATACTGATGGCTTTGTCATTGAAGCTACATTCTTTTAAAACATATTACATAATCGGTATGTTAATGTTAGAGGATAATCTCCTGGAATGATTTGGGATGTCATGATTCGATTCCAAACTTTTGCTTGTAGATTGGTTTTTACAAAGTTTATAAATAAGTTTATATGTATTGTTGAAGATATTTTGTTAATTTGTTTTATTTTGTCTGTATTTTTATTGTTGAGATCCATAACTAGGTGTGTAATATTGTAGTTTTTGTCCTGATGATCAAAATGGCCGGATATGTTAATTAGCAGAGCTGTAATTACAACCCCCGTCCCCCTACTAGTCCCGAGATCATAGAATCTGCGTGCAAATGAGCTAGCCTATTTCCCAGTTAGTTGGATGTTAAGATGGAAGAATGATGAGTGAAAGTGCTATGTTTTTTTATTTATATAGAGAAGTTCGCAGAATTTTATTCTTTCCTTCAAGTCATCTAATTTTTAAATTCTCATCTTTCCTAATCTCCTCTTTCCCTAAAATTTTCCCTTATGTCATCTTACAGAAGACATTTACTCATGAGGATATTTTCGATACGTAATATAAAACATTTTAAAACCTCCAAATTTTAATCACACTAATTTTATTCCTTAGGCTCTTGTTATTCTAATAATAGTGTTAATAACTTTCGTATGGCTCCTATCAAATTAATTTATTGGGAATAGATCCTTAAATTAATCCTACATTTTCAATTGATAATAATAAACGTAGTGATACACACTGTGCTTACACTGAACTTTATCATTCCTAACTTGGCCAATTATACATAGTATGGTTATATCCTATAAGCTGCGCCATAATGTAATACGACAAGGTAAACTTGCGACTTTCAAGGTTAAGCTGAGCATACATTAGTTGAGGATCGTATGTGACCTGGTGGTCTAGAGGTAAGGTGTCATACTTCTGTGCTAAGGGTCCGGAGTTCCATCCTCGATCCCAGCACAAACATATCTGATTGCCAAACCCCTCCTTCGCCTCTGACAGGACGTGTATTAATCACATCTTGTGAATGTGTGAAATTCCAGGCCTCCACCGTGGTTTGGATCCAATTTTAAGCTGTAGGTCCTCCATTTCATCTCACAATCATCCTACCATTACCCATTAGCGTAAGTGCGTACAACCCGAACGGGTAGTAAAACGTGGTACTAATAATATTAATATTAATAATATTTAGCACCGCGTCTTACTACCCGCTTGGGTTATACGCTTTAAGTACTAATTACGTTAATGGATTAGGAATTGGGAAGGTTGAGTTAGAGGCAGTGAACCCGCATTTGCGTGGAAGGAGAGTGGAAAACCTTTTAGGAAAAACCACCCCCTGTTCACCTGACCGAGATTTGAACCTCGATCTCCCCGTCCTCAGCAGTAGAGCTCAAAACGACAAGCGCGTTAGCAAACTACGCCACCGAGGTGGTTTACTAATAATAATAATAATAATAATAATAATAATAATAATAATCATTGAGAATCTTACAGCAAACGTTTCGAAATTTGGAATAGTATTTTCTAAAAATATATTCAATAATAAATTTAAAGTTATATTAATTTAATATACAGAACCTATGTATTTAAATTTCCATATAAGTCAGTTAAAAATATAATTTAATTTATTACCCACATTGGTAGTCAAATTATTTGAGGCGTCACTATCGCAATAGATTATATTTCAAATGACAGGGAAATCAGTGTTTGAATCTCAGTCTGGTGTTCTGAGTAAATCTACACTAATATTATAAAGAGGAAAGATTTCTTTTTTTGGTTTGTAATGGATAAAATAAAAAAATACTGGACTGATTTTAAAAATTCTTTCACCAATATAAAGCTACATTATTAGTGAGTAACATAGACTATATTTTATTTTTTAAATAATGTGGGGGGGTGGGGGTGAGAAGGTGGAAGGGTCTAGTTAGTTCATAAATGGGATTCCACTCTACCTTCAAGTAAATGAGGGTACACTTATTCTAAATACAACCGTTATCATCCCTGACACATCAATTTAGTTAGTACATAAACGTACAACCCGAACGGGAGTAAGATGTGGAGCTAAAATAGATAATTTGAAGCATTTTAACATGATTTATTTATGGAAATTATTCAACCCAAATAAAAGCGTTTTGTGTGTGACATGTTTAAAATAATCACTTTCTACGAACCAGACAGGTCTTAATATCTCGTCAACGCTAACCAAGTAGCCAACAAAGCAAACTTAACGACTCAGACTAAATTGCCAGCTCTTTGGGGTGTTTCAGCATATTGGACGAGAACTTTTGTACTGATTACATTCGCAGTAATTTAGTTGACCCGGTTGAGAGAATTGCTCAAACTACTGACCCATAACTTAGCAGATTCATGACGTCATTCAACGTAGATGGTCTGATGTTGGGTTTGATACGCGGATGGTGTTTCACAATAGCAAATTATTTCGGAAACTCTTTCTTGTCTCTTCTCTTTAATAAATCGAAAGAATAAGAGAAGAGTTTATATTTTCAAATAGTTAACCATCTTAGTTAATTAACATTCCATTTATGTAGGATCTTTAAAAAAATAATTAAAGTGTTTATAATGTTAAAATACCTTTCCCTCTGGTTATATGGGCTAATGCGTCAAACCTTTCTAGCCTTGTTTTTAAACGCTATGGTTTGTCAGTGCCTGGGAAGTCACGGCGAAAATTCTGGAAAAGCGTATCCGCATGCCTTTCTTTTATTCCAAGAATGTTTTTTTCTTTCACGCCATGCAAATTTTGACACATTTCCTCTCAACTCTACCGTTCCCATCCATACCATATTTATATAAAAAAAATGGTACAAAACTTCGCACAGACTTTCTCACTCCATTGTTTAAAAAGGAAATATTTACTCAAAATTCGTAATATATATGAAATGAAATAATATACACTAGAGAAAAAAATGGAGTTATACTTATCTTAAACATTTGTTGACTCCCGGATTTAAATTTTATGATTTTCTAAAAAAAAAAATTAAGGTCTTCACTAATATATTTGGAACAAAATAAATTATATTGAGTTCACAAGGGTCAATACTTCTTATTAAATTTTTGCACATTTTATTAGGGGTTGGACACCTTATGGTAATCACATTTTTGTTAATTTCTTCATTTATAAATTTAGAGCAAAAAAATGTAAATATTGATTATTGAGTATAAATGATAGATGATGCTTTACCAACATTTCCCGTAAAAGGTTAAATATTAACTTTATGTGATACTTACTTATCTACTTACTCTATGGAATTAGGCAATGATTGCATTAAGACTTAAGTAATATCTTTGTACTACTAAAGCTCACAAAATTGTACTATATTTGTCAATATCTCACTAACTATTGGTTTTATGAAGATATATTTGAAATACAAGTTTTTTTAATAGAAATACAGTTTTGCAATTATAAGTTATTTAGTATCTTAAATAGTTGTGGAGATAAGAAAATTTCCTCTTCTGTAAAGTACCCCAAAAGTTATTTTCACAGGAAAATGAAAATAGCCATTTTACTTATAATCTCAATCGACGACTAGATATTAATTTTATTTAAAATCGTTAGAGCTGGTTTTGAGAAGATTGATTTTTTTCTCTTTTTGCCCTTACTTAAACTACTCTTAGTTTTAGGGCTAAACAGACTAACATCTCGGGCTAGATTTTTTATCTACGGTCGCAAAACTTGACCTTTAATGTTCAAAAAGTTAAAAAAATATATATAGTTGTGTTTACACTTGAAAATTATTTGTTTTATAATACTAGTATTATCTGGTTATGGGGAGGTTGGAGTTTTATTATTTGATGGTAATACAAGGGGTGCTTGTTTTTATAAGTAAGGCAGTTTTCCACTCTTCCCTCCCACAAACGGTATATTACCGGTCTGATCCCCAATTACCCATTGCAGAAAGACAAGAGCTTCTTATTTAGACCACCTTCTCACACCACAAACACGGGTCTAATTCAGTGTAATCCTCCGGATAGCTCGGACGGGTAGTAAGACGCGGTGCACAAATGTGGAAAGTGTGCCAATCCTCTGGTGCATTTCTCAAGAGATGGGGAAGGGAAGGGGGGGGGATAGTACATAGACCCCCATCGTTCCGTTCCTCAGGGAAAAGACGATCACGAGGTGTATTTCAAATGCAGAGCAGTTTCTTGCGAGATGCTCGTGAGGGACTGATTGACTCCTCCCTTACCCTTCTACCGGTAGGTAATCCCATCCAGACTCCTCGCGTTCCGCTCCCATGGTAAAGTTACGTCATAACGTAGCCCTTCCACGACGGCGGCAGATCTGTTTTGTTTCGCTGATGGGAAATAAAACCGCACATAACGAACACCACGATCACGGATACAAGAGATTTATTGTTTTGTTTGTTTTTATTTGCTCTTTTACCATATTTTTAATCGCTCTCATTTCGTGTATTACAAAATCTTTGATATTGCAATTTAAACTCTTTTTTTTTTTGTAGTGCAATTACCAGAGTTTAAAATACATGGACACCGGTTCAATCCTTACCAGATGCACTTTATGTTCATAAATTCTCACTTCACGTGAAAGAACCTCGACCCTGCTAACATGTATAAAAATTGCTTGTAACTTTCGTGTTTAAATGTTTACTCGACTAGCTTTAAGATCTAATTTGATGGTAGAACTGTCTAAGGTGTTACTCTTGCAATAGAATACATTTTTGATGAGTGAGGAATCGGGGTTCAAGTCCTAGTCAGCTGTACTGAGTGTTTACTTCTGATTTTCTACCCTCCCTCCACGATAGTGCGTATACACCTCCCCCGAATTCAACCTTCTTTATCTTTAACCCAATGGCGTAAACTACCAGTACATATTCGTGTAGCTCAAAAGGGTAGTCGGACGTGATACCAAATAAAAACAACGTAAAAAGCTCTTCCTAAGCATGTTTTGCACAAAGCAGTGAATAGTAGCTTCCTATGTGCGGCAAGACACCCGACCAAGGACAAATTGTGATCCCATTCTCACGATAGGAGGGGGGTGGGGATGGTCGACTTACAAATAATAGAACACTGTTAATGCATGTCTGGGAGCACCGGTAGAGAGAAAGGTGGTCGGAATACTCTCTCGCGAACTAGAAGTAGTCATGAGAGCCACTCTCCGCCACCACCACATCTCCATTAAACCGGATCGCATAGTTACACAATCCACCTTGGTATGAGTCCACGACATGAATCTTTATAGTGTGGTCTTCATACCCAACGACCGGTCTTCGCGCGCTTTGAGGCACTCGGGTTTGTCGTAGTCTGATCTTCTTTCGAGGCTTGAATCTCGTCCAAGTGCTTTTAAGATGGATATTCGTGATGTGCCTTATATTTGTCTTTTGATTATCCCCTAGCCGCCTTGGTGGTCGATTGTTCTAAGGCGTTACTCTCACAATCTACTGGTATGTTGATGACAGGGAGAGTGGAGTTCAAATCCATGTCAGAATGGTGGATTTTAATAAAGGGTTTCTCCCTCTCTTTCTACGCAAATGTGGGTAGATTACCTCTAAAATGCTTCCTTCCATATATCTACATCAATAGAGTGGTTGGCCGGGGTTCAATCCTCGGTCCCGGCAAAGATTTCTCTGGTTACCAAACCTTTCCTTCACCTCTGACAAGACATCTTGTGAATGTGGGGAATGCCAGGCCTCCACCGTGGTTCGGATTCCACGTTAAACTGTAGGTCCTTCTATTCATCTCACATTCACCTTACCATTACACATTAGCGTAAGTGCGTATAACCCGAACGGGTAGTAAGACGCGGTGCTAATAATAATAATAATAATAATAATAATAATAATAGAGTAGTAATTGTCATATATGAGTAGGCTTATTAAATGAACAAACAAGGTGATAAAATAAATGTAATACTCTAACTAATGACCATAAAAAAATATGAGTAAACTTTCCTAAATATCTTTTCTATATAAATCCTACTCTGCAAAAATCTACTAAGCTAACTGACTCCATAATTAATTTAATTGGTGGTTCTATAAAGTCTCACAGCATGTTATAATATCTAGTGTTTGTGAGACATAATTTCTCCTCTCACACAATGCTCAGATTTATGAACTCAGGACTCTCATTTCCTGGTGTCTTGTCTTTCCTGACCTTGTACAGGATTATAAGCGATCGTGAGAAGGAAATAGTCTTACTTGTCTAGTGAGAAAACTGACTAAACATCATTCAAGAGTACTACCAACAACATTATTTAGATCACACTGTGAATTAATTTATTTTGTGATCATCCTCTGTGGCGTAGTTGGCTAACGTGCTAGTCGTATTGAGCTCGACTGCTGATGACCGGGAGATCGAGGTTCGAATCTCGGTTGGATGAACTGGGAGGGGGTTCCTAAATGGTTTTCCACTCTCCCTCCACAAAAATGCGGGTTCACTTCTTTAATTAAACCTTCTCAATTCCTAATCCATAAGGGTAAATAGTACTTAAAGCGTATAACCTGAATGGGTAGCAAGATGCAGTGATAAATAATAATAATATATCTTGTGTAGGCCTACATAGCCTGTACTCTTTAGACATAAAAGTTATAGCAGTACACGAACTATAAGATCATTTAAAGTACCACTGTACATATAGTGTAGTTCCCGCCTTAACACTGAGACTACATATTAATTGTTTTCGAAATTTAGATATTTAAAAATGGTCTTAATAGTTTCAAATACTTAATTAATATTATTTACTATTTAATTACATAATTATGTTGGTTAACCTGTCTAGAGTCAGTGTTGATCAACATTGCAATAAACATTTTACAAATATACCACTTTTTATAATTAAAGATAAATATTTTTTATTTTACATTGTTTACTAAAAATATTTTTTTAAATTATGAATATTAACTTTATAGGCATTAAATGGTGACCCAATGGTCTAGGGGTAAGGTGTCGGACTTCTGTGTTGAGGTCCGGGGTTCAATCTTCGATCCTGACACAAATTTATCTGATTGCCAAACCCTTCCTTCACCTCTGACAAGACGTGTATTAATCACAACTTGTGAATGTGGGGAATGCCAGGCCTCCACCGTGGTTCGGGTTCCACGTTAAACTGTAGGTCCTTCATTTCATCTCACAATCACCTTACCATTACACGCTAGCGTAAGTGCGTATAGCCCGAACGGGTAGTAAGACGCGGTGCTAATAATAATAATAATAATAATAATAATAATAATAAATAATAATAATATAAGCATTAAAAATGTAATTGAAATAAGTTTCGTTATAAGATAACTTCTAGCGAGAGCCCATATAAGGTGCATGCGCAACTGCACATGGAGGAATGTAATTGGTATAAAATAAGTGATCATACGCATTGCATTAAGGATTACTAAAGGAATTATGAAACATTTCAACTTTCTTCCTGATTGCGATTTTTCCTTATTCTTATAGGGTAACTAAAGTTAATGATGCGTATTTTTGAGAAATATTACCTTTTTAAAAAGGAAATTCTAAAAACTATTATTGTAATTTGTTACTGTAATACTAATGTTTTAAGGATATTCATGTTGAAATAATTTTAATTGTTTTCTAATAATCTCTTTATATGAGAGTTGTGCTCATTTCAAAATAATGTTTTTTAAAACTGTTATTTATAATCTAAAAACCATTATTTCCATTTATGAATTATTTCTCAAAAATATTTGCTATTTATAAAAATGAGTAATTTTTATTTTAAGAATGTGTGTTGGTTTCATATAATTTTAAAATATCACATTTTAAATATGTGGTATTTATATTTTTTATTTGTTTTGACAGGTGACTTTTTAAACATTCTCTTTTATTTTTAAAATAATAATTCTTATACTCTTATCCTCTAAAAAATATGAATAAAATAGGGTAGCTTTTTAAAATACTTCCCTCAAATTCGATTCGAATGAAAAAAAAACCAATCTTTCAGATCACTAGTAAATACCTATCTTACAACATATAGGTTGGATTGAGACCCTGACCACCTCATCGCCGGTAAACCGGGCTATATGTGCCCGACATTTAGACCAGCGATTCTTAATTTTAGGGCCACGAACCTTTTTATAGAGGGCCTTGAAAAATAATTATAAATTTTACTTGCTTATTATTGAACTCAATTAGTTTAAATCCAAATTTTTGATTAAAAAAATAAGCACAAAATTAAAAGAAGTAAGGATGGTTTTTGTAAAAGCTATATATGTATTATAAAAGCAAATGTTCTTAATTCTAGAGTATTTTCTGCTCTTTGTGAAGAAGTTGGTGCCGGCCATAAATCACTAAATACTTAAAACCGAAATTGTATTGTTTTCGCAAGGTAAAATTCTTGATTTATATTAGAATTAAAAACAGAAGTTGATTTTTTTTTAAATGATGAAAAGTCCTGTTTGGTCATTTATTTCAATAATAGGAAATGGATTGAAAAACTTTCGTATTTGGCTTGTATTTTGTTCTGTTCTAAATTAGATAAATTTATCTTTACAATGAAACTATGCCGACAATTTTACAATGAAAAGTAAAATTAAAGCAATGAAAATGAAAATACAGAGATGAAGTCAAAGAATAGAAAAACATGTTTTTGAAATGTTTCTTAACTATTCGCAAATTATTTCAGACAACTACTTAACATTTTATAAACAACATATGCAGTCTTTAGTTAAGTAATTTCCAAAAACTAATATAAAAATTTAATAAATGTTTTCCGAATGATGAACTTGATAGCAGAAATTTGTGGATTCAAGATCCATGTAATAACTGGGAAAATAACAATTTATCATCCACAGACGAGAACACACTAATGGAATTTACACAGGATTTAAGTCTGATCACCGTTTTCAAGAATGAAAGTCTGGTCCAGTTTTGGATACATATTTGAGGTGTATATACCCATCTGTATTCCATCGCCATTAAAAATTTGCTACCCTTAGTTTCTAATTATTTATTTGTAAAGGGATTTTACACAATGGTAAATATTAAAATGAAGTAGTGAAATCGACTCCGAATCGACTTTTACGTGCTAACAGCATTAAGTAATACATTCTAAACAAGAATATATAAATTAGTGGAAAGGTGTTCAACAGCAGAGGTCACATTAAATACATTTAGCTAAGTTAATTTCTGGTTTTTTATTTGTTGTTATAATCAGTAAATAAAACCACTATTTTAGAATTAATCTTATTGATTACTATTATGTTAGTAAAAACTAGGAGGCCACGAAAATATTTATAGGATATTTAGGCTCCACAAGTAATAAAAGGTTAAGATCCACTGATTTAGACCACGTGCCCACAGAATACAGGTATTTAGTGTTATTCTCACTCTAGAGTAAATATATGTATTTATATGTATATGCGATATATGTATATGTATATATGTATATATTTGTAGGTTCAGAACCACGTATTACTACCCGTTCGGATTATACGCTTGAGTACTAATTACTCTAAGGGATTAGGAATTGGGAAGGTTGAATTTAGAGGAAGTGAACCCGCATTTACGTGGAAAACCATTTAGGAAAATCACCCCCAGTTCACCCGACCAAGATTCGATCCTCAATCTCCCCATCCTCGGCAGTCAAGCTCAACATGAAACTAACACGTTGGCTAACTACTCCACTGAGGTAGGTAGCAAATAATATTTTTACTGTTTGACTAAAGTTATAACCTAAATATAATTTTAAATGTTTTAAAGCATAGTTGGTCAGAACATAAGATAGTTTAAATGTCGAACTAATTTAGTCTTGTTTTCCAAGGAAGTGGTGGTCATGTTTCAAATATCTTCTTGGGTTACAGAGGTTGTTTTTTCTTCTGAATGATTAACCACTCTCCCTACATGTAAATGTCATGTTTCCTCGAAATTCTATCTTATTAATTCTTATACCACTCACGCGACTAATATGTATGCGTTTAAGCCGAACAAATAATGACACTCTGTTGGAGGGAAAAAATAAAAGTTTTAACCGTTACCTATCACCAAATGAAGTCCCTATATAAAATGTATTCAATTCTTTGGCCCCTCCTTTACGAGAAAGGATTTTTTTTTGTCTGAGACTCACTTAAAAGAATAAAAAATAGTTGAACTTTCAATTTTATAATACTAGAATTTTTTTTATTTAACCAGTTTAGCACAGCTAAGTCAATTCACAGCACACTCCATCTGAAAGACACCAGCCATCTGCCATAAAGGATAGATAAAACAATGAGATAGCTGTTGTGTTTAGGAAAATACATTAACTATTGTCTAGAGGAAGTAGGGGAAAACCTATTTCTAAACCCCTTATGGTTTTCTAGCACCACATTTTATACCCGCTCAGGCCATTATTTTATAAACTAGTTACGCTAATGATTTTAGGAATGATTAAGTGTTTATTTATAGAAAGTATAACCACATTTTCATTGAGGTATAGTAGAAAACAATTTGGGAAAAACCACCCTCAGTAAACCTTTCCGTGAGAGTCGCGCCTTAGACTATGAGTCCACTGAAACCACTTCCATTTAAGTTAAATTTACCCTTTGGAATTAAACTTTGGCCAATAATGTCAAAAAATAGGAATCAAATACATACATCAATATAATAGATATAAACTAATGGAATGTAGTAAAATTCTAATTGGAAATATTCTTTAGAAAAGTGAAAAACGTATACTTTTGTGCTCAATAATTATAGTATTCTACTTAGTTTTAATAGTATTTTATAAGTATTTATAATATTTATATCAAGAATTACAGCTTAGTATTACATTGCTTGACATGTGTACACATGAAATTATTTCAAGTAGTTTTTCTAACTGTTTTGTAAATCTTTGTGTTGCTAATAACACAACTAAAATATCCCCAAGTAAGATGTTGATAAAATGCTGTCGAAAACTAAAGGATTGTAGATGAGACAGCATAAATTAAAAACAGGAGAGAGGAGAATTAATTTGGCTAGCAATGAGAATCCTTACAACATAATTATTGCAATGCCTGTGTCACCCACATTGGCAAGCATCTAGATTAAGGCGTCAATTTCATCTAATATATATTGTGACTTAGGAGATCATTTAGATTCAAATACCAGTGTATATGTTTTCTGAAAAGAAAATTATCACCCTTACGCAACTCAAATGCAGGAGAATTTCTTGTAAGAGATTATCATACTTGTCCCTACACTACTAGTAAAAATTTGAAGATATAATCGGGGTGCTCCTTGAAATAAAAATCAACGTCATAGAAAGAGGCTTTTTTTTAATTAAAAAACAAACTCTTCTTGCACTTATGAGAAATGTTTTCTGATTCACTAGTTGACGTTGATGTGTTTTTAGTAAAGATCACGAAGCACTCTACCTTTGATGTACCGTGGTGTAACGTGGTCTCGAACCAGTGGCCTCTTATCTCTTAAATCACCATCCCTCTCATTCTTTCTCTCTCATGAGAGGATGAATCATGTCACGTGACATCAGATTCGCCTGCAGCGTTGCACTTCAGTTTCATCTGATGCACTATAATAACATGATTAGAGAAACAAACTTATGTCCTCGATGATGGTATTTTAGAAATCGTGTAATGTCCAAAGGGATGAATTGCAAGAACATGGTTTATTATTGTTTTTGTTCTGTTTGCTTTGTGCACCACGTTGTACAGCACATTTGAATAATTCACATAATTACCCTAATGTGTGAGGGATTATAAAGTAATACATAATTTAGAGAAAATGTACCCGTACACACAGCCGGGCTTTGATCGCCCAACCCTCCGTTTCTGGGTGACTAAACTATATTAGTCTGACACTTTAGCTCACGTGTGCACCAATGCAAGTAAGGCTTGTTGTTTCAGTTATAATTTACTGTTAATTTTGGCACCGGTTAATCAAAATAGTCTGAAGAAAAAATTGTTTTGGTTGTTCGCGACTCAGTCTGTTTTTTCCAAGTGTGTTCTTATTATATAACCCTTCGCCTTATTTGGCTGAATATTATATATACATATAATATTCAGGTAACAGTGTAATTAATATATTTTTTTAAACAAAATATCCCCAAGTAAGATGTTGATACATCGCTGTTGACCACTAAAGGATTTTAGATGAGACAGCATAAATTAAAAACAGGTGAGAGGAGAAAAAAAATAAATATATATATATATATAATGCAGAAAAGACACTTGAATAAATCTTCTGGTTCGACCGTATACAATACACACACATGCATATTTGTATATATATACATTTATGCATGTGTGTATATATGTGTGTGTATTGTATATGATCGAACCAGAATATTTATTAAAGTGTCTTTTCTGCATTATTCACTTGGCAAAACAAAATGTAGATGAGTTTAAAAGTTTATTTTAATTTTAATTTACTAATTTTTATTTGATTTAAATATGGTGAAACACTTTCACTGGTCTAAATTCCACTGTTCGTTAAAGCAGAAAACCAAGAACCGCACCATGCGACGCCTGGTTTTAGCTCTCTGAACTAAGTTAGGCTTAATGTGTGGCTTAAGGTGAGAGTGTAGGGATAGCGAGCATGCCAGGGTTTTCGCAGTTTTTATAACAAAACAATCTTTTGGACAAGATCAATAGAGAATTGCTTCAGTATAGACATATAATTTAATTTTCTTCACATGGTGACCTCAACCGTTCTTGAATGTATGCTATGAGAATAGCGGTATTATATGAGAAACATATTAATGACAAGTAAACATTGTAAATATATTACACTAAATTAAATTGTCAGATATTAAAAAAAATGTTGAGAAAGATATACTCTATGTTTCTACTCAAGAATTATTTTATTTATTTTTAACCAAAAACGTTTTGATATTAAAACTGCAAAAAAAAACTGCCCTTGACTCACGTTTCCTACACTCCCGCATTAATCTGGGTTCCCACGGGGTCAATTGTATAACTTACGTTCTTATAAGTCGTGTATTTACCTAGTGGAAACTAATGGTAAATAATCCCTAGACAGTGGTCTAGATATTATCCAGCAAGTTGGGAAAATAATGACTCGATCAGTCGTTGACGGTCATCTGAGATTAGACCATTTACAGGTGCATTCGTTGTGACAAAGTGAAACCACGGCTTATAGTATAATTAGTGGAAGCTTCCAGAGTCGTGGACTAGTCTATGACTACAAATGGTCAAGATATACACGATCGTACTATTGACTTCGTGGCAAAGTGCGTGGTCATGTGAACAAGAATGACGTCAGAGCGAAGGTAGCTCTTTGGGGGTTAGCTATGGTTGGACAGTAGAACTACACCAACACTACACTAACACTCAAACAAGACTCGGGGTCATATATAAGAAATTGACTAAGTGGATGCTTTGTTGACACTATCTTGGGTTTGCTTGCGTCACCCTAGGTTAAAAGATTGAGCGATAGTGTGCTTGGGACGACACTATCGGTCCACTAAGAATTCACTAACGTTCTTGAATACCACCCTGAGTCTCATTATTATGTACCACACCAAATCTTCGTTTGACCTCATCCCTGGTTGAGGGTTGTTGGTATGCTTTATACACCTATCACATTTCTAAGAAAATTCTTTCTTCAACCACTCGTACATATGATAAAAGTAATAGTCTTCCTGGAGTTCGAAGGCCAAGGAAGTTCTATAAATGTGGTAAAAGCTGCTAATGATAAAATTTGAGTTAAGTGAACTCATCAAATATAATGCTTGATTTTCCCATTTGTGTGTATGCATTTCGGTATTTGTCCATATATAATGGTCCATAAATATTTACTCTCTATATATTTTTCCAAAATATTGTGTACAGCTTGATAAGCCTTTATTAAGCATGTCTGTAAATGAGATTTTTAATTTCGAATAAAAACCTAATCCTAGCCTACTAATTTTAATCGAGTTACGGTAGGCAGCATATGCAACGTGAAAGGAAGAATCTAGAACTTTGTTCAAGGTATTGACTGGAAAAACCCAATGGGAAGAGACCTTTGGGAAGACCTAGACGCATTTGGGAGGATAACATTTGAACGGACCTGGAAGATATAGGGTGTAGTGATGGGAATGTAAAAAGTTAGCTCAACAAAAGTATGGATAATATTCTTTTGTAAGTGTGACAATTAACTTTCAAATTTCTAATGCATAAAGAAAGTAAGTATTTACGAATATCCATTAGATTTATTATTTAAATATATTAGTATTTAGTTTACACTTGGTGGATAGCTAAAACGAATAGTAAAAGCAGGTGAACAAAATAATTCTTTCAGGGCTTATATTAGCGAATAATTACTATTTCAATTATTTGCGACCTCAATTATGCTAACACAGTGGTGGCATCCAACATTTTTAATGGAGTACGCCCAGAAATAATATTTATCTTCAACTTTGTACCCAAATTTGTGGGTGTATAATGCAAGTTAAACATATTATTCTATAATATACATATAATTTATATCTAAAATAAAACTCGTCCCCCAGATCGCACGTCCTTAAATTATGGGTTTTTAATAACTAACCCTAAATATGGCCCTGATACCCTTATTATTCAGTATTTATCATGAAATAATAATATAGTTTTTTTAATTTTACGTAGCTCCTAAAATGTCTTAACGTGCCCCCGAGGGTACGCGTATACCGGACTGAAACCACTGTGCTAGCATATGTCTTATAGCAGAGAACACTAATATATTTTAGCCCCCTCTCTGGAATTGAACTAAGGTACTATATATTGGTTGCAACAATCTATCACAATCTTAAAAATACTTTTTTTTACTCAGATAAAGTACTCAAACTCAGATTCAATGGTATGCTCCATATATCTACTTTGAAAGAAGGGATTTAAGCCTATTTATCATAGCATTCTAATAAACGATGCGTTAATCGGTGTTGTAAATCTCTTAATAATTCACGAACCAGCTTGCAATAATTTAACTTGCACTTCGTGATGGCTCGGTTGTTAAATAATTGGTGATATATGGGTTTGATATCCAGAAGAGTCGGATCAAAATATAATTGTATCGTATAACACCATAGTGAACATTATTAGCCCGTTTATCAATATTGAATTGCTAATTTCGTTTTAATTTGAGTTTGATTTATGATTAAACCCATATTAGTATTCATTAATTTTGTTAGTGCCTGATCCTTAAAGATTTAACTTTCCTATGGTAACTAAAACATTTGTAATGTTAGCACGGATTGGAAATACAATTAAAATCAACTATCACTTTATTTAGAGCCACATTTGAAATGAACATAATAAACTATTTAAATGGTTAAATAATTTGCTAAATTCTTATGAATACGAACATAAGTCCGTGCTCTGTAAGTGTTAGTTTAAAAAAAAATTTAATCTTACTATTCTTACGGCCTATTGATATTTAACTACACGAATAGGGTAAGGATTAAAAGAGTATATTACTATTATTATTAGCACCGCGTCACACTACCCGTTCGGGTTATACGCACTTACGCTAATGTGTAATGGTAGGGTGATTGTGAGATGAAATGAAGGACATACAGTTTAACGTGGAATCCGAACCACGGTGGAGACCTGGCATTCCCCTTAGTTTTAAAACTCCCATTTAAAAGCAGAGCCCTTAATCTAAAATAATATATTTTTGTTAAATTTTAATCGCCGATTTTCTTCCGGACTTTAGCAAAATATGTGATTTTCTTAAAATGAAAGACACAAAACAATTTGGTGCGCAATATTAAAATTAAAGTTAGTGATTACTGCTCTCTAG
>CABFOW010000638.1:163509-213075 GCA_902141385.1 Timema californicum
GGGGGTGGTGATTCTCTCATGTACGTGTGTGTATTAGTGATGAGTCAACCCCGAAAGAATTCCTGTTGGTACTATTTTATTTTGTTCACGTTACACTTAGACGCAAAGGTAAATGCCACATCGCTATTTATTAAGTAGCCGTAGGTGAAATATTGATGCTTATACACATTAAAACCTCTACTAACCACACACTCAAAGCTTATATACAAGTAAATATTTAATTATACACATGTAATATAAATATATACCATACTATATATATAATGTAATAAGTATAATACCTGGAAAACCGGAAGTGAGGGGATAGAATCATAAGAAAAGACTTGAAATGTATTAATATTAGATATTAGTTTGAATGAATTAATATCACATAGTGTGATGTTTTCTATAGTCCATATATTTTTTACCCCTGACCACGGTGTGGTCTATAATCACATGCGCGTCCTTCAATAATATAAACCGAATGTTGTTCCTTTTAAGACCACCCACTTCACACTGGTCTCTCCCTTGCTGAGTATTCTCAGAAACATGGGGCTGCATATTATAGATAATGATTTGAGGATAATAATTATCCTCTTCTAAATATAAATAACACGTTAATTTACACTATAGTATTTTGAAAAACAAAATTTAATTTCTTTGTTAATAATACTATAAAATATAATTAATATAAATTGTGTGTAAAAATAAAAGATTCCTCCTGGTGGAAAACACTAGAAAATTTTGACAACAAGAAAATAGTGGCAGCCTTGTTTAAAAAAGCTTTTATAACTTAGCACTAATGAATAGAGAATGGACTTTCTGGGATCCAAAACCGGTTACGGTTCATAAATAAAGACACTTAAAACTCAGTCTACCCAATCCCTAATAAAAATAAATGTAAATAAACAAAGTGAAGGGTATTTTAGACTACTCTCTTGAACTTTCCATTGACACCTTCGATTTTCAAATGTTATGTTTTACGCTATAAAAGATGCGAAATGATTAAGCGATACATAATTCAAGAGTGTAATTAGGTCTTAACTTGGAAGCTTTTTTTTAGCGTAATGTTTCAAAACCGATTAATTAAACATCAGGGTTCAGAAGTTTATGTTTGTGTTATCCAAATAAACTATATTTTATTTTGTGATAATAAATAACTAGTGTAGGAATTAAATACAAGATTATTTCCTTAAGACATACTAGAAGTTTAATTTTTTGATAAATTTATATATTACTTATAATATAAATTTGCTATACATTAACTAGGATTTTGTTGATTGAATTTCCGTATATTATGTTAAATTACAAGTTTTACAAATCTTAGCTATGTTGATTTTGTAATACTATGGGTTTATCGCGCCTCTCTTTGGGCGTTAATTGTAACACTATGAAATCAATCACCCCACTTTGGGCGTCGATTGATTCACTGCGGATTAATTCCCTGATATAAGAATGCTGTGATGATTTATAGTGTGTCTAAAGCTCCGTGATCGATTGCCTATCACCACTGTACGGAAAATATACCGTTTAATCAGCTGTCTATAGCTCCATGTTCGAGCAGTAATTAAATAAGTATATTAATAAAATTGAAAAAAGAGAACTGTTGATGGCTGTTATTTCACACACGGTTTATTTAAATTACACCTATTAATTACTTGTACATATTTCAATTAAATGTTTTTATATAACTGCACACTTGTGATATTGATGTGATTTATATTATACTATGTTAGACTGACTCGTGCATGAGCGGGATCTCGGTGTAGATGTTTGGATCCCGGAGATGCCTTAAACATTCGCACAATGGTTTATATATGACATACCCCTTGCCTTTCTCTCCCCTTTTCAAGAGTGTGAAATTCAACTAATAGAAATAGTCCTGGTGACAGGTTTTTTGAAGGCTAGCTTCTTATTGGTATAGAGAAATGGCGTCTTTTGAAAAAATACTATGAAGTTGTTCCCTTTAATAGGAATTGACGAAGTTATTCTTTTAACAAGAAAGATGGTATAAAAAATATATTTTAGGGGTGAAATCCTTTTCACATTGTTTATGAGAAGCGTTTGTTTCTTCATGAATGAATCTTAAAAGGATACTCTACATATATTCATTTAAAGAAAAATTACCTTTTTCCATGACTTTTTACATAATTTAGATTAATCCAAACCAATATTATTACAATTTGTATGGATTAAACATATCAATTGAAAGTTTAGCACACATTGATATAAGTCTTCCTAGCCAGATATATTTATTGGTTTATATCAATTATTATTTAGTTTTAAACTAATTACACATTATTAGGAAATCATCCTAAACCATTTGCACTGATTGTTTAAGGGAATACTAATTAAAACGCCAACAAAGGGTTATTCAAGACAATTTTATTTCAACATATATTATAAAACTTAACAACACTATTTTTTCATTTCAAACTTAACAAAAAAAGATTTAAATTGTAAAATTAAAAAAGTTTAAATAAGGTAAAAGTAACAACACTATATTTGGATCTTAAGTTTGAGATCAACTCAATATTGCACGATCCCGATAAGACGCAGAAAAACGCCTTTATAAACAAGACTTATAAAATAACAAACACATAATTTATAGTAATGATTAGTAACTACAACATTATAAAAATGATTATTTAACAAAATAAGGTACTCAAAGTAATAATAATAATAAGTCTACAATAAAAAAATAATGTTTATCAAAACATATCACTGCTACTGATCTAACCTTTAATGTTGCCATAAGACGAGACCACAAAATTGCATCCAATATATTGTAACAGATTATTTTTAGAGCATATAATACTAATAATGGTAAAAATATATCAAATATTTTCTCCTCAAACACCAATTTCTTTTAACAAATTTGTTTTAGCCCATTTAACTAATATAAATTTAGTGTTTTCAATAAACCAGTTACAATTACAGTTAATTCTGGCTTTATAATAAACATAGTTTATGTGTAACTTGGATACTAAAAAATTAAACTACTCATATTAAAATATTTTCAAAAAGTACTTTAAAGCTTATAGCCAGCAATTTTTAGATTGTATTGATTATTCAATCAACCTTTTTAACATTGACTTCCATTGGAGTTGTTTAAATTACAAGTTTTTAAGTGAATCACAATGAGTAACAGAATATTTCAGTAGTATAAAGCTTAAATTTAACCATACAAAATTAAGGAGTATTCTATTGGATGTAAAACGGAATATTAAAATTTAAAGGTAAAAGATGATCTTCAAATCTACAAATAAATCTTATTTTTCTTAACAGAAAAAAAATAATTCCCAAACAATATCTTCCTTTTACTGAAAATGTCTAACTAAATAAGGACATAGCTAGTAGAATTTAATATATTGAGTAGTTTAAAAATGTTACAATAGTAAAATAACCTAACATTTTTTTTTCAAAACACCCATATATTAATCTCAGCTTCGGTGTTTAACATCCATCTCAACGACGTTGAGGAAAACAAATAATAAATTTTCTCTTGAATGACTACTGCCACTCTGTCATCTTACCGGCGAAACATTCACAACGTAGCACATACACAAGAATATAATCTGCTTTTAAATTGGTTCCTTATGACGTCAGAGCCACCTGACAGTTCTAATAATGCTCACATCGTGTTTCTATTGCCCATTACAGGACTGTATTTCCCTCCCCCGTTCTACTATCTTTATCAATTCCTCACCACAAAAGCTCTCTATACACCCTTCTGACGCTTTCAATATTCATATCAAGATCTATTTATAGTCAGCTCGGCATAAGGAAAATTACTTCCAAAATATTTTAAAAATTAAAAAATAGTCTCATAAGAGTGAGCACTGAACAAACTCTCAGTAGTGGTCACATGGGGAATTCAACCTTACTAATTCATTAACCTAGTGTTTATATATATATATATATATATATGCTGATAACCCAAAAAGTTCAGTGTGATAAATATAAGAACAAATCACTGTTTCTTAACTATTTTTGATTTTTTCCCCTTCCTTAGTATATCTGTTACAATATATATAGAATATCCTCATATCCATTTCAGTAGTATAAAGCTTAAATTTAACCATACAAAATTAAGGAGTATTCTATTGGATGTAAAACGGAATATTAAAATTTAAAGGTAAAAGATGATCTTCAAATCTACAAATAAATCTTATTTTTCTTAACAGAAAAAAAATAATTCCCAAACAATATCTTCCTTTTACTGAAAATGTCTAACTAAATAAGGACATAGCTAGTAGAATTTAATATATTGAGTAGTTTAAAAATGTTACAATAGTAAAATAACCTAACATTTTTTTTTCAAAACACCCATATATTAATCTCAGCTTCGGTGTTTAACATCCATCTCAACGACGTTGAGGAAAACAAATAATAAATTTTCTCTTGAATGACTACTGCCACTCTGTCATCTTACCGGCGAAACATTCACAACGTAGCACATACACAAGAATATAATCTGCTTTTAAATTGGTTCCTTATGACGTCAGAGCCACCTGACAGTTCTAATAATGCTCACATCGTGTTTCTATTGCCCATTACAGGACTGTATTTCCCTCCCCCGTTCTACTATCTTTATCAATTCCTCACCACAAAAGCTCTCTATACACCCTTCTGACGCTTTCAATATTCATATCAAGATCTATTTATAGTCAGCTCGGCATAAGGAAAATTACTTCCAAAATATTTTAAAAATTAAAAAATAGTCTCATAAGAGTGAGCACTGAACAAACTCTCAGTAGTGGTCACATGGGGAATTCAACCTTACTAATTCATTAACCTAGTGTTTATATATATATATATATATATATGCTGATAACCCAAAAAGTTCAGTGTGATAAATATAAGAACAAATCACTGTTTCTTAACTATTTTTGATTTTTTCCCCTTCCTTAGTATATCTGTTACAATATATATAGAATATCCTCATATCCGCATTAATGGTTAAGGAATAAGAAATAATTTTAAAGGAAATTTACTAGCATTTCATAGAGAAAGAGTGTGAAGCAATTTAAAAAAATCTCATTTTTTTAGCACTGCGTCTTACCACCTGTTCAGGTGATACGCATATGTACTAGTTACTATAATGAGTTAAGGATGAGTTAGATTGAATTTAGATTAAGTATACCAGCATTTGCGTGGAAGGAAAGTGGAAAACTGTTTAGCAAATCCACCCTCAGTACATTCATGTCATCGATAGTTGGCCAGTCTATTGCAAGAGTGATGTCTTAGACCATGCGGCCACCAAAGCAGCTACTTTAATATACCTGGCCAGGATTTGAGTAACGACATCCTCGAACCTGTGGTGGTTTAGATAGAAACTTATGTCAAACGTGACAGCTGTATGAGCACATAACTAAGTATATTAATATATAAACATATATTTTTTTACTTTTGAAATGTCAGATAAAGTTTTTCCTATGGTTATTTTACTGATTTTTTAAAAAAAAATTGTGGCATCGCTGAATTATAATGAATTATTTGAAAACCTGTTAGTTGTCTTTACAAATAGATAAGGAAATAGAACACAATCATGTATTCTATTTAAGAAAATGTAATCTAATTTGAGTAAAAGAAACAAGAATAATACTTCCTATTTTGAAACAATTTACTTTTTCGATGAGTGGGGTAGAATTAATTCATATATGATATAGCTTCAAGAAAAAAGAGGCTAAACAGTTCTTCAGAACATTATAAATTCATTTCAACCATTTCATGAATTTAATTACAAGTTATTCTCCCTACTGGGAGCTTGAATATCATCATTTCCTTCTTGTATAGTTTCTTAGCGTACATAGAGTTGGGATTTTAAACCTACCCAGTATACTAAGGTTGTTTTACTAAATTACTTCCCACTCTCTTTAAACTCCAAATTTGATAAATGAATTTCCTCTAAAATTCTACATTAATTTTACCTGCACTATTTTGTAAATATGCGGATAGGCCGAACGTGTAGTTAGACTTAATAGGAAAAGATAACTTATATATTGTTATATCATTAACAACGTTTGGCGTAGGCCTAATTAAGATGAATTAGTTTTATTTAAAATCTAGTTAAAAACCTTTCACGTTTTATGTCAAAAATCTGCTTATCAACAAAACTGGACTAATCCCATGACTAAAACTTTAAAATAACCTACTTTATGTAATATTGCATCCTTTAAAAACATATTTTTTTGACCATTATAGACTATTAATAACCAATAATCTATGTATATTATGTGCTTTAAGAAATATATAATATATTTTGAAGACATGATTCGCTAATATGTAGACTGCGTAATTATGTTATTGTTTTTGAGTCATTAGGATAATTTCTCTGTTTTAGAGAAGGAGAATTTCCACCACAACTTATCTGATTTATACGCATAATAAATACGCTAACGAAATACGCATTAATTTTAGAGGAAGTGTACCATCATTGGATTTTTATAAATATCCTTATTTCTTTATTTGTACCTACTTAATTGCTTAGAATACGTTTTCTTATATTGGGGATGCAACCCCTAATTTCTCAACTATTTAGAATTTGCCGCATAAGCTCTTTCTGTTTATGTATGAGTATATATTTTTTTATCAAAATATAAATTATACCATATCGAGTAACGTTGCATTAGAATATTTCTTAAAATTTGATCCTAGCTTAAGAGTTATAGAATTACGTAAGTGCTAATGTTAGATTGTCTTAAAATAACACAGCAAATCTCTTTTTCTTAGATCAATGTTTTAAGTCCCTTTAAAAATAAAACTTTCAGATCATTAAATAGATTTTATCCATTTCAGTGTCAAAAATGTTTCCATAGTATTTAAATACTCTAGATAATATATTATGTTGAGATTGTACAGAAAGTAAACTATTTATCTATTTAAAATATATATTATCTATATATCTCCTCCAATGATTCAAGATTAAATAAAGATTGATTCAATTGATTACGATAAAAATCAACGGTATTGAAGAATTGAGTTTGACTTATATCTACACTAATATTATAAAGAGGAAAGATTTGATTTTTTTTTATAATGGATAAACTCAAAAACTACTGGACCGATTTTAAAAATTCTTTCACCAATATAAAGCTACATTATCAGCGAGTAGAATAGGCTATATTTTATTTTGAAAATTTAATTTATTCCTCATAAAAATGTCGATAGTACCTCATATTTCATGGTAGAGTCTATGATGATTCTTCAATATGTGTGTTGAAAATAATAATGCAGGGGGGTAGGGGGAAGGTTCTAGTAATAGATAATAATTTCTATTTCTCCTCTGATTATTCTAGAAGTATTCTCTAATGGTGGTGTCCCAAACCGTTGTAAGACACCTGAGCGTGGAATCCAGAGACGTCAGCCCAGTACTGGACGTTCTGCAGTCTGCCGTCAGGTAGCAGCACGTGGTAGTGGCCTTTCGTGGTGTCGCCGTCGCGAGACTCTGTGTGACCGAAGAAATTACCGCTCTTTTGATCCCGGACCTGGTAACCGAATTGATACTTTGCGGCGTACTGGAACAACATAGACATGACAATAAGTCATAAGTACAGTCACAGTTGGACGTGGAAAGGAACATTTTTGACCTTTACAAAAGTTATTAAAAAGTTTTAATATATTAATATGTAGAATGATGGTGTATAAAACAGACCATTATAATATAATTTACTATTATTTTAGCTAGATGAAGTTTTTGTATTTTTTAAAAGTTTATTCCTACCAGAAGAAAGCTATAACTGATTAAAAATAAGAACTTATAGCAGTTAACACATTAATACACTAGCGAGCGCGAGAACAAATTGCGCTAGACATGCATACAACATTTTTTACTTTTGGTTTTATATTTCGTTATTTTATTTTTAAAGAAGTAACGTCTTCATTTTTATATCTGTACCAATAAAAATTATCAATATTGGGTCCTCGAGGGCCAACATTTCGTGTTAAAATTTTTACTTCCGGCTAAAATTTCGTCATTTCACTATGAGATGCACATATTATGGTTATCTCATTGCTATTAAATATCTCATTTATAAATTTTTACCTATAAAATAGGTAATTATTGAGTATAAAATGAGAGAGAGAGAACCATTACAGCCAATTTTGAGAAAATGGAATCTTCGTTTTTCATCCGATAATAATTTGATATTAATTTTAGGGTTAGACAGACACACAGACAGACGGGTCATTAAACGTCGACATCCCTCAACAGCTCGGGCTAGATTTTTTTTGATGGTCGTAATACTTTTCTTTAAAGTGTTAGCAAAGTTAAAAGAAAATATAGTTGAATATAGCTTGAAAACTTTTGATTTTATACAAATATATTTCAAGTTAAGGATGTTTATTATAAATAAATCCACAAGTATTCAATAATAAGCAATTTCATATCTCAAATAGTTATGGAAATAAAATTAAAAATTAGAATTTACGCATCAGACCGAAACCCTTAAAGTCATTTTGACGAAAAGTTAAGGGTAGCCATTTGGTTTGTAATATTGTTCAAAGCTTAGAAATAAGATCTGATCAAAATCGTTAAAGACGATTTTGATACAATCGATTTTTTCTCTTTCCGCCCTAAAGAAAACTACCCTTAATTTTAAGGTTGGATATCCAATTCCAAAAATTCTTAGGGGCAGACCTATTAAAACCTTAAGCTAGATTTTTTTTGATGGTCTTAATACTTTACTTTATAGTGTTAGCAAAGTTAAAAGAAAATATACTTGAATATAGCTTGAAAACTTTTGATTTTATACAAATATATTTCAAGTTAAGGATGTTTATTATAAATAAATCCACATGTATTCAATAATAAGTAATTTCATATCTCAAATAGTTATGGAAATAAAATTAAAAATTAGAATTTACGCATCAGACCGAAACACTTATAGTCATTTTGACGAAAAGTTAAGGGTAGCCATTTGGTTTGTAATATTGTTCAAAGCTTAGAAATAAGATCTGATAAAAATCGTTAAAGACGCCCTAAAGAAAACTACCCTTAATTTTAAGGTTGGATATCCAATTCCAAAAATTCTTAGGGGCAGACCTATTAAAACCTTAATACACCAAGGCTTAGTCCAATCGGTAAAATCGTTTAGACTCTAGCCCAAAGTACAGACTGACAGACAGAGAGAAAGAGAGAGAGAGACACGCCATTGCGAAAACCATATTTTAGGGTTCGGGGCGTCTTGAAACGTCGACATCCATCAAAATCTCGAGTTCTATTTTTTTGACGATCAAAATAATTGCTCTACCTGTAAGGCAGCGATAAAGTAAAAATATAGATATTGGGTCCCCAAGAATCAACACTTCTTATTAAATTGTCGACTTTCAGTTTAAAATTTTCGACATTTTATTAAGGATTGCACATCTTATGGTTATTGTATTGCTAACAAATTCTTATTTATAAATTTTGACCAATAAAATAGGTAAATATTGACTATTGAATCTAAAATGATGGAGATAGATCTTTATTGTACAAGCATTTCTCCTAAGAGAATGAAATAAAGAGAACAAACAATTTTTGAAATCCTTACTCATTTCTTGCTCTATGACATAAGAGAATTATTGCGTTAAAACATATGTAGTGTATCTTTATAACTAAGGCTCACAAAATTGTATTAATATATTTGCCAATATCTCAGAAACTGTTGGTTTTGTAAAATTTTATTTCATATGTATATATATATTTATTTTAATTTTCAGTAGTAATACAATTTTGCAATGATAAGTTATTATCTCAAATAGTTGCGTAAATATGGAAATTTCCGCTTCTGTAAAGTACCCTAAAGTACATTTTTATGGGAAAATTAACATATCCAGGTTATTTATAATATTAATAAACACCTAGATATGAGTTTTAATCAAAATCGTTTTAGCCGATTTTGAGAAAATTGATTTTTTCTCTATTAGCTTTTCATTAAACTGCTTTAATTTTGGTGTTAAAAATATACTCAGACGTACAGTATTGCAAATACCACTTTTTAGGGTTCGAGGGGGTCATGAGACGTTCACATCCATCAACATGTCAGGTTAGAGTTTTTTTTACGGTCGCAATACCTTTATTCGAAATGTTAATATATATGTGTGTGTGTGTGTATATTAGTTTTATAAATATATATTTTGAATAAAATATTTGTATTATAAATATATATACATATTTGCTATGATAAGTAATTTATAACTCAAATATCTTAGGACAGCTGGTAAAAAATGAGAATCTACGCATCAGACTGGAGCACTTAAAAGTCGTTTTGCTGAAATATTGAGAGTAGCCATTTTGTTCATAATATTTATATATGTTTTGAAATTAAATTTAGTCAAAATCGTTAGAGCCAATTTTGAGTAAAGATTATGAAATTATAACATTTAGAGGACCCAGCAGGGTTCAAATCCCGCTATCTTCATGACCAGTAAACCAGATGAAACTGTCTACTTTATCCATGTGCATAATTGTGTAAGTTACATTATAGTTTTTTTTTAAATTATATTTTTACACAACGTCTTAATATTCTTTCGGGTTATACATTTATGTACTAATTACGCTAATGGATTTTGGGAATATGTGATCTGGTGGTCTGGGGGTAAGGCATTGGACTTCTGTGTTGGGGATCCGGGGCTCAATCCTCGGTCCCGGCACAGATTTATCTGATTGCCAAACCATTCCTTCACCTCTGACAAGAAATGTATTAACTACAACTTGTGAATGTGTGGAGTGCCAGGCCTCCAACGTGGTTCGGATCCCACTTAAAACTGTGCGTCCTCTATTTCATCTCACAATCACCCTACCACTACACATTAACGTAAGTGTGTATAACCCAAATGGGTAGCAAGACGTAGCTCTAATAATAATAATTTAGGGCATATGAAGGTTATAGTAATAGAAGTGTACCCACATTTAAGTAGAGGGAGATTAGAAAATCATTTAGGAATAATCACCCTCATTACACCCGACCGAGATTTGAACCTCAATCTCCCCGTCATCAGCCCACTGCAAGAGTAGTGCGTGAGACCACGCGGCCACCGAAGCGAGTTTGAAAAATATTAAATTTAAAGTATCAGGTGTACATACATCTTACTCTGCTAGGTCACTTAAAATCAGATTGAGAGTAACGCGAGCTGAATTCAGTATTTTTGTAGATAGCGATACATTATTTTTTGGCTAAAATTTAATATATTTCTTTTGTGAATTCCATTATTACTAAAACCAAGGTTGCTATATATACGTCTTGCAACCCGTTTGGATTATAAATACATGCAATAGTTACACTACTGTGTTAGGGATTAGGATGGTTGAATATAGAGGGAGTATTTGTGTGAAGGGAGATTGGAAAACCATATGGGGAAATTCACCTTCAGTACACTTGACTGGTATCGATCTTCAATCTCCCCATATTTGGCCGTCTAGCCTAGTTCAAGGAAGGTTCCTTAGAACATGCGGCCAATGAAGTGGGTACAATCTCAATAGTTCTTGCATGAGTGGAATTTTACAAGGAAATTTTGAGTTTTATTAGAAATATTTCTCATCAAAAACTCATGCTTATGACAAACAGACAAATATCCAAAACTATTGCGACTACTAAATATAACATATTTCACATACTGTATTCTATCTAATGAAGCTAAGATTTATATTTTATATCGGTCAAAAATATTTCGGCCATAAAATCTTCAAAAGTCTTAACTCGAATTACTTTCCATCCTAACTTAAATTAGAAAACATGAATTATTTGAACAAGTTTTAAAACAAAAACAAAATTATTGCCAAACACATACGTTACGTTTCCTTAGTTATGATTTTAGTTTGCACAATGCAGTAATATTCTCGGAGCTATATTATTCCACCACTGCTCATCTCTCAAACAATCTCGTTCTATCCCTGAGCTACGTATCAACCTCTATGACGTCATCATAACTAAACATGTCTACTTGTTTATTTTACTGTCTGCTTACCTCAAACCAAAGTCTACGGACCTATGTAAGGTAAAGTGAAACGATGGTAGAACTAGACGCTAACAATGCTACAAAACAAGATATACCACCCGACGTATGTACACCAATAAATCATCAGCCAAACAGAAAAATACTAATGGTTTTTTTTAATTAATAACTTTTAACACTTCACCATGATTTTTAGCCTTTTTCAATCATATTAAATAATTATCTGACGACACTACACCTAGTTTAATTTTGCTCTCCCTCTCCGAACCAACAACATGTGATCTTGAAAGAAAAGAAAATGTTTAAATATTGTTACCTATTTTATATTGGTCATACCATAGTACTAATACTTAAAAACGGTGAGATATGACACTAATTAGATAAATCAACCAAACATATTGTTTTATATAATATATTAGTGTGTGCATTGAGTTTATACATTAAACGTACCATTTGTAGTGTACCTAGATTCTGCCCAAAGCGTTGGCTCGGTTTTAAATCATCTTCATTAAAACAATAATGTTTCTAATACCAGAATTCTTAATTTCCCATATTGAGGAAAAATCACTCAATGAGTTATGCATAGATTCACATGATGAAAGCTTTGGAATTGATAAAATACGTTTCTCTAGAATAATTTTTTTTAATGTAGTGTAATTATTTCTATTTTAAGACTTGGCACAAAGAATATTCGTATTGATTGAAGGAAATAAAGTAACAATGTTTTAAGACAAAGCTTCTCTGTAAACGACGTTAGTTGTTTTAACAAATGAAGCGAACAGTTACAGGTTTTTGCTAGAGCTATCACGAGAACACACTACGTATATTTGTCCATGTGAGAAACGGAGGTAAACGCCTACCAACTTCAGGATTGGTCCGTGCGTTGTCTTGATTTGTCATCGCATAAAAAACTTTGATATAAAATTGCATAAATTTTGACAGGAAGTTTAGGTCTGATAGAATAAAAGGCATTCTCAGTATAGAAACCCATTTCTCTTAGTTAAACCTGTAATGACAGTCACCTCTATAGTAAAGTATTGTAGACTTTTTTTTACCTGCGCATGGATCTAATTACACTGTTTCGATGGGTTGAAATTACACAACAAAATGATGGGTGCTCAAATTTTAATTGAAGAGCGTGAATAAGTAAACTAAAAGCATTACAAAATTATACAGGACAGTGCCTATGGACTTGTAAGTGCGGTATGGTGCTCTGAACTGGTCTAAAATAGTCATTAATTCTATCAGCCAATTCATTTTTAGAGTTAGAATAGCTTGCTCTTAAAACGACAGCGGTTTAATTTGCAGAAGAAGTATATTGGGATAAATACAATTGATTAACTCCAGGATATCATTAATAACAACATATATTCTGTAATTATTCTAAGAAACTTTTCCTTCGTGATCTGTGAAGCTTCCATTCACGAGTTTCAGCAATATCTCAACACGTAAGCCTAGTTTTTGTCTTCGCACAGGCGGATATCCATGTTGTTTGAAAGCGAAGGTTTCACAACGTCTGGGCATATGTAGTGTCTTTTCAAGGAGGCGTTGACCTCGTCAGCTCTAACGACTTGAAATTACCAATAGAGTTTGTTGGAAGTCTCCTGAGAGCCACACGGTAACACCTCCTATGATCACATTGCTCCTTCTGAGATCTCTGGGTCCTATTTAGATCTTTAATCGATGTCTTACACAACTTTGTACTCTCATTCCATAATATAAGAGATAACCTTCCAGTAATTTTGATATGAAACTTTGCTTCGATTCTTTTGTTAACACCACGTCCTAATACCAATTTTTGATTTACTCTTTTTAATATTTTTTAATATATTGCACATGACAGTTTGGTCGTTAAAAAAATGTAAAGATAATTTAAATGTCACTCTTCTCGGCCCTCTTTTAACAAACTAGTGACCACACCCAAAGGTCGTATGTCCTGTTTTGTCCCCTAGTAACAAAGTATCAACTATATCCAATGAAGCCACTGCAAAGGAAGAACATAGCTCAATCCTGAGCTTAGCTAAGAATAAATAGTTAATTACCTCCAGGTGCATCTTAAAAGAACAATTTTCCTACAGGATCTTGAATACTCTAATTGGTTTAGTTCTAAGATAAGTTGTACTGTGTTCAATAGAGACTTGCTTATATTCACTGGTCTGATTTTTTTCCCTGGAGTAATAACAGTAAATGTTATTGTGGCAGTCATCACCTTTTCCACTCCACAGTGTATATAAAACCCTTATATTGTCACTGCTCAATTCCTTGAATACATAAGTAGGTTTTAAACAGTTTATAAGACTTCTAGATAAATTAACATAATATTAAAAATACTGCATTCAAATCTATTAAGATTTTCTTTAGTTATAATCAAACATGTAAGTAAAACAACTAATTTTAATCTGTACTTCGGATTTAGTGATCAAGTTATACAGATACCTAATTAATACTACAGTCAATAGGAGAATTAATAACTATTGATCATGCGTTTTAATACCAAATCTTTAAAAATTATTTTTTTGAATTAATTTGTTTGATGAGAAGTCAAAAACACTCCCAGTAAAAATTTACCCAATATAAAAAAAAATGTTCTGCAATTAGTTAAACGGTTTCAGAGACCTTAGGAAATACACATACAGACCGACCGACACTTTCTGTTATAAGTAATATCATTATATTAGGATATAAAGGATCGTTTAAAAATACAGAAATATTTTTTACGAATAACATTTATTAAATTATAATATATGATTGGTACTATTTTTAAAATAGATATGATCACTTTACCTTATGCGTGAATCTACTAAATTAATTTTATTAACTTTGGTTACTGTCATATACTACCAAAGTAATAGTCTGTCTATTGATCTAGACTTTAATTAAATAATGCATATATTTCACTTGGACTAAATAATTTATTTATTATATTAGTCTATTAAGGGTATTTCAAATGCTATCCCTTGACCAGATTATCATATCCAAACAATTCTTACAAACTAGCTTAGCTCTAGAAAAAATACTACATCCAGTTCACGGCGATCAATTCATCACACACAATTGAATACCCTAATGACTGTTATCAATGATACAGACTTAGGTTATTCTTAAATATGAACTTGGTGCTATTAGCTAAGTAGACATTTGCGTTACCCACTATGCTAAGATATCTGTATCCCTTTTAAACAGAAGTTTGTAGAAATAAAACTTTATGACTAATACTACACACCTAGTCCTAGTACCTTGATATTTATTAATTGGTTATTAGACCGTATCAAGGACAAGCTATAAAGCATATAAGCATAGAATTCATCAAGCTTCTAACTAATTTACCCTAGTTTTGGATATATCTCTTAACACAAAGCCACTCAGACGACCATTGGTATTTTTCTCAATAAAAATAAATCATAAGGATAGATACCAACGTTGATCGACTTAATATGTTTTTATGGGTGAAATTTAAATACAAGCTGTAGCCTGGCTAAATGGCTAGCCTCATTTCCATCCATTCTACCTCATTACATCCTATATCTTCCAGGTGAATTCTAATGTTATCTTACCATCTCCGTCTAGGTCTTCTCAATATCTCTTCCCATTGGTTTTTTCTGGATTCTTCCATTTGCACTGCACGTACTGCCCACCATAATATGTGAGATTTATATTAATGTAACAACAACATTATATAGTTAAAAATAAATGTATTAAATCGATTAAGCTGTAGTCTTCTGTTTGAATAGATATACAGAAAGACAGTCACAGATAAAAAGTAAAGCTATACTTTTAAGTTTGGGGATAAAGAAAACATCAAGATCCATAGTGAGTTTTGGGTCAAAAATGTTCATGAGAGATGGTAAACATAACTTTTTTCTAAACCTTTTGTTAATGTGTATACGCAAGAGGTTGCCTTGTAAACTTGTCTATATACCTTGCTTCAATGTGGGAGCCCTTCCAATTAGTACACATTGGTACTCGCCAAACTGAAACAGCTCTTTGAAGTAATACTCCCCTTTCATATACTCCAATTACACAAGGTTGCGCCCTGTTGCTAATTTAATTAATTGTGATAACGTAGAATGTAAGGATAAATCCAAACAAGGCATAATATTGCTTTCAAATGTGTCTGCTAAGCTTAGTCTAATAGTCATGAAATACAAAATATATTGAGGTCAACCTTTTGAATAACGCAAAACATTTAGTGAAATATTAAAATGCTTATTAACTAAGAACCTATTTTGTCATTTCGTCTCCCCCCCCCTTCCTTGTGACCTAGGACTAGTAACACGTCCCCGTTATAAGCATATAGTTTATTTATTTTATTGTACAGTATATGGAATCTTCTTCCAGCTCAAGTTATCAAAAAATTTACTTTAATAAGATATGGTAGGGAAAGGTTAAGTTGTAGTAAAATTCACTTGGGGAGAAAGGTTAAAGCCTTATATTAAAAAAAAACTGCACCCAACACACCCGACAGATATTCAAACATTGATCTCCTCTCATCGGCAATCCAATATATTGAAAGAATGAAGCATTAGTCTATTCAGACAGTGTAATGAGTATGTACGCATGCATTTTAGACTAATTTAATAAGGTTAGGGAATTCAAAATATAGAAGAATTGTAACCTGAGTTTTGTGGGAGCAAATTGGGAAACAATTTAAGAAAATATTTGTTGTGCATCTGGCCGAGATTATAAACTTATTTTCCCATCATAGGTAAACTAGACCAAATTATATTGACACATTTTACCACGTTTTCAAAAGGATTAGTACAGCTGTTCTTAGAAATTGTATCATAAATAAAATATAAATTATATTCATAGTGAAGAAAAGAGAATGAATATTTCACACACAACTATTATAATATAATACAGGTACGGGTCTTTTGAGACTTGCACAAATCCAAGGAGATGGACAGCATGATAATGTGGAAGCTTTAATTTTATGAATATTTGGTCTATTAAAGTGATATTTTTAGTTATTATTATTATTATTAGCACCGCGTCTTACTACCCGTTCGGGTTATACGCACTTACGCTAATGTGTAATGGTAGGGTGATTGTGAGATGAAATGGAGGACCTACAGTTTAACGTGGAATCCGAACCACGGTGGAGGCCTGGCATTCCCCACATTCACAAGATGTCTTGTCAGAGGTGAAGGAAGGGTTTGATAATCAGATAAATCTTTGCCGGGACCAAGGATTGAACCCCGGCCGCCAGCATAGAAGTCTGTCACCTTACCCCTAGACCGCCAGGTCACCACTATTTTTAGTTACTAATAATTTTATCTATAATACTCCACCCTTAAGTGTTACACGTAATTAAAATGAACAACAAGCCTGTTTATACAAAGAAGGGTGTTTTTGAATTCAGTATAAACCAGTTTGAAACCATTGGATACAAATAAATAATATTATTCGTGTAGGATGCATATCGAGTACGGTAACTTTCTTATTAACATGTCTACCACTAAATCAGGGAGTTCAGATGCAAACCACCCATTTCGCTCCCCGGGTAACACCTAAGTTAAGTAGGTAAAATTGTTTGAATGACATGTCACATTATAGAGTGGATTTCCCTTTTCAAATTTATACAAACTGTAGAATTGAAACCTGTAAACAGGCTCTGTCATATTTAAAAATTGCAAAAAACTAATAAACTAATACTAATTTCGTTGTTGACGAGAGTGAAGAATATAGAAAACCCCTCTACAATAAATTTTCTGGTTCAAATAATACTGTACCTAATTCACCAGACAATTCATATTTAGATAGGTTCTTAAGATAGTTTGTATGATGTGTGCTCTCACAATAGAGTGAACAACCTATGGTAACACCCGATTGGAGCTTGAATCCTATCGTCTGTAATGAGGGTGTTTTTCCCAAAAATTTTCTCCATATCTCTTTACGTAAACGAGAGTACACTTCATCTAAATTCAACCTATATCATCGTTTATATATTAACGTAATATACTCGTTAAGGGGTTAGACGTAGTAGTAAACAAATAAATTATATGACGATAAAAAAACTATTATTTAGAAAGTGTACGTTAAATACACTAGATTAGCGTTGCCAGACATCCTGGTTTTCCGGGATAGTCACGTTTTTTACATGATAGTTCTGGGGTTCAAAAATACAATTTTGGGACACTCGATTATCCCGGTTTTTAATATATTTTGTTTTATCTTTTACCCCGCAATCGGTGATGTAGGAGGCCTGTTAATATTATTTTTGTCAGGTTGATATTCAGAAGTATTACACAAGTCGGGAAAATCTCGTCTATTCTAAAAGTTTAGTTATTTCATTCTCTTTGAAATTTTGCATCATTGCATCATTGTGAGAGTGTAAGTGTAAATGAAATAATACGACATTTGTTTGCTTCGTGGCTCTTGACTTTATTTATATATCAAATTTAATTTATAGTTTTAAATTATAAACATGCCAAAAATACATTGCAAGTGAGGGACGCAAAATATTATCGTAAATATGAGTATACTATAAACATTTGCTAGCCTTTTAAAAAAATTAATTATCATTACTGCATTTTTTTAATATGTAAAAGACATTTATATTTTATGTGTCGTTCAAATTTGAATAAAAAGGTATAACCAATTTTTTGTCCCGGTTCACCCTGGCAAAAATCTGGCAACTCTACACTAGATAATTTCAATACATTATATAATAACCATTTTACGTTAATGACTGAGTAACCAAACATATATCCTTCTAGAGACTTAACACAATTTCTTCTTCATTCCAAATTTGGATGTTCTTTTTTGCAATAAGTTTTGTTTGAAGTGAGCTTACTTTTCTCCCCACTTCAAGTGTCGATTTCCTGCGGAAGGGAAATTTCTCTTCTTGTGGTTGGTAAATGCGAGAGAATAAGTCCGGAAGAGGTTACGGGAAAATTCTTCTCTCTAAGCATGGTCGGCTCCTGTCTTTACTGTGGTACATTTTACTCCATCTCAATTATAGGTCTTGAAGGGGAAAATAGCTACATCGGATTTCTTTGAAATATGAAGTATTTTCGCCGCTAAGACTTTCTAATAAATCACGCTTAAGTGAATATTTAAGAGTTACTGTAGGTTCGCTTTTATTTGGTTTGTTTAATTGAATGCGAAAATATATTTGAAACAATTATTGGTCACAAATTTTTGATAGATTTATGGTGACATTAAATCATATATTAAAACAAATATTTATTTATAAAAGCATTTATAAATTATACAATAGTTCTCATAGCAGAATATATATATTTCACTAGTTATATTTGCATAATTTAATATTAATACTAATTATTTAAATTTAATCTAATATCATATTATTAGTATTATTATTATTATTATTATTATTATTAGCACCGCGTCTTACTACCCGTTCGGGTTACACGCACTTACGCTAATGTGTAGTGGTAGGGTGATTATGGGATGAAATGAAGGACCTACAGTTTAACGTGGAATCCGAACCACGGTGGAGGCCTGGCATTCCTCACATTCACACGATGTCTTGTCAGAGGTGAAGGAAGGGTTTGGTAATCAGATAAATCTTTGCCGTATATCATATCAATATAATAGTACATACACATCTAAGTGTATTTGTTCTTTTTAACCAAGCATTCTTAATAGTACACATTATTGTATTCGTATTGTGTAAAATTTATCTTTACATTTAACTGCTTTACTATAGATATAAATATATTTCCATCCGAGATATACCTATTTAATTAATTAGGGGGCGGATTTTTACCTTTATACCTTTTTAAAATTATGCATTGAGAATTAGGCTTTTGAGGTATAAGTTTATTTTCGAGGATTGCGAAGATAGTGTAATAATTTTTATAGTGCCTATACATGCCTATTTGGCTGTTTAGTGCCTATTTTACAAATGGGAGCCTTCAAGTGCCTTTTTTTTATATCTTTCTCTTCCTCCCACCCTCTTTTTTTCTTTCTAAATATTTGAGGCAACCTCCCCCCTCTCACTCCTTCACTCCTTAGATCACTCCACGGGGATACTCGTGATACGTAGAGAAAACACATGTGTCCATCGGTCTGATAGGTTCAGACTGATCAGCCTGGTGACAAAGATTTTCTTCTAGCGCACAACAGTGTCAGTTCATTCAGTGACTATGTATATTACCCTGTTACACTAACCGCTGTGGCAGATATGTTGCAAATGCTGTGGTTGGAAAACTAGACTCTACGGGTCCTGGGAAACCTCACTTGGTTGTTTCAAAGATGCATTGCCATATAATGTCCGTGATGCTTTGTGTAAGTATATAACTTAATTGCACAAGATATACTGTGTTAGTTTAATGATTTGCACTGTTAGTCCAGTAAAAATGAGAATAATAAATCAGTTAATTTGTTTATATTAGGTGTCCTGTGTCCATCAGAAAACAACGATGAAAGATTTTCGGTGCTGCTGACAAACAGTACGGCCTACATGCTGAAAGCAGCTGCAAACCTAAAAGTATTCTACACCAAGCTAATTCACGTGACTTGTCTGGTGCGTGCTGTTCATAGGTTTGCAGAAGATATTAGATTACATTTTACAAATGTTAACGCTATTATTTCTACAGTCAAGAAAGTGTTTTTGAAGGCTCCATCACGAATCTTCTCATTTAAGGTCGCCCTGCCCAACAAACTCTTCCCACCACAACCAGTGTTAACGCGTTGGGCTACATGGCTTAATGCTTGAGTTGTACTACGCAGATAACCTAGGTGACATTCAAAAGGTATTATTCAATACACTATAATTAGGTGCGTTCACAAATTAAAATTGCAGTTAGCGCTTACCACTAGTTTTATTGATTCCACCTGTCCGTCCACATTATTGAAACCTATTTTTAATATAATGGTTGTACTTGTAGAACACAATATATTGAAAGAATGTTGAGTTTTGCTGTATCAACCGTTTTGTTTGTAGGTAGTTCAAACTTTTGACGAGGAACAGGCTGTCACCATTACAGAATCAAATGCTGTCATCTCCTGCTCAAGTATCATTGCAGATATGGCATACGTAAAACGCAATTTTGGAAATTTTCCTGGAGCAATCACACTTTTAGAAGCGAGTGATTTGCCTCTTATGAAAGCTGTGAAGATAATGCTGGGAATAGAAAAAAAACTGAATCAAGCTTCTGGCTCAGTTGGTACAGCCATCGGTGACAAATTAAACAGAGTATTGCAGCGAAACCCTGGGTGGAAAGTGATGGCGAGTATTGTTGACATCTTAGAAGGACAAACTACATCACTCCCTAAAGTCCAGTTTAGCTCAGCAGAGATAGCTTGTCTGAAGTTTTGCCCGATGACTTTATGTGAAGTCGAGAGAAGTTTATCACACTATAAAAACATTTTGTCAGACTACAGAACAAAATTTACACCTGAAAATCTTGATAAGTATTTGATAATTAGCTTTAACGGTAATTAATTTGTGTTTATGGAACGTGTTTGCTGGAATTTAAGAATTAATAATAAAAATGTTGAATGTTTTCGTGCCTTTTTTAATTATTATGCCCATTTATTTACTATTTTTTTCTTTTTAGTGCCTATTTATTAACTCTTTTATTTTATAAAGCCAATTTATGTGCCTATTTTTGAGATTCTTAGTGCCTATTTGTCTGTCTTTATTTAAATATTAGTGCCTATAAATCCACCCCCTATTAATTATACTAAATGTATAAGGATGAAGAAGGTATAGTTTAGTGTAGGTGTACCTGCATTTGTGTGCGGAGAATTTAAGTAAAAAATACCCTAAATTAGCAGTGGAGTCAAAATGCATGTTAAGGTTATGTACGTGTTTACTTTTATTTATATTTATAATTATTATAGAAAAGTGCAGAATAAAAATTGAAATGTAAGTGTTTAAAATGAATAAGACTGTCAAATTAAGGCTTAGGTTCCCTTTGATTACTTAACTGACAGTTGCTGACCGACCTTGTTTTCTGTAGCAGTCTCATGTTTGGGTGAGTGGCACTTCCTTTATAACGTCTGAAATACCCACTGCGGTCGTTGATTCTCTTTTGATGTCTTAGTCGCGTTCTTATAATCACCATATAAGTAATTTAAATAATTATATCAAAGGTATGAGCTTAACGTCATTCTTGATTGATTTGTCAATGGTGAGGTCAGGATTTAAATCCCTGCCGGGGGTTTTTGGGCGTGATTTTTCTTAAATGGTTTCCTCTTTCTTCTTCCATGCAAGCAAAGGTACAATCCCTCTAAATTCTACCTACCACACGAGTATAACTAAGTGTCCTGACGGGTGGTAGGTTAAGATTTGATGAACCAATTAATTTAAAAACTATGTTATTAACGCTTGTAGGTTCAAAAATTTGCGATGTTAAAAAAAAGCGTATTTCAAACAGTATAAATTTGTCAATGTCAACATGAACAAATTTAAGATTTAAAAATAAATCATCTCCCACTATAGAAAAATTAAGTTTTCTCCATGAAAATTTAATATTAATTTTAACCATAGTAATAGATCTTTTTAAAATTTAATATGAATATTAATTGATAGTCAATAAATTAATAGTAATTTATTAGAAGAACCACCTATTGAAATCATTTTAACTGACTATTCATTGCCATAGTTATCTCAGACCCCATTAGGCAATTTTGGAATTTCATTTATTTGTTTTTCAAAATATAGAATAGCTTCAGCAATAAGAATTGCCAATTTTTTTTAAATATTAATAAGGCACATTTTACAATAGTGCACGGCAAAGATTTATCTGATTACCAAACCCTTCCTTCTCCTCTGACAAGACATCTTGTGAATGTGGGGAATGCCAGGCCTCCACCGTGGTTCGGATTCCATGTTAAACTGTAGGTCCTCCATTTCATCTCACAACCACCCTACCATTACACATTAGCGTAAGTGCGTATAACCCGAACGGGTAGTAAGACGCGGTGCTAATAATAATAATAATAATAATAATAATAATACAATAGTGGAGCCATGAAGTGTAATGTTTTCCGTATGTTAATACTTGTGAAATTTAACGTTCACTATTGAATGTTCATAATTTTCGTTAAAACATTTTATTGAGGTCTCCATCATGTAATTTTTTTTATGGGGCTAGGGCTTCTTTGGTATAAAGAGTTTTAGAACCCTTGGTTTGAAGGATAGAATTTGTTGTCAAACCCTGCTAAAGGTGGGAAACCACTGCTATATCTGCTATATGTGCACCCAGCCTGGATTCAATTTATGACCTCCCGTCACCCACCAATCAGACTAGACGAGCCTGGCATTTGGGCAACTTTCCAACCAAATAGTTTTTACTATAGTATTATTAATATTATTATTACTACTACAAGTACTACAAGTAGTAGTAGTAGTATTAAACGTCGGAAGCCTTAGAATAAATATTTATACATTTATAAAAAATTGTGCTAAATTATTTTAAATAATTCATGTATATTTAGATTTAATATTATTTCATACGATCATTTAAAAAAAATCCATTTTAAAATTTTATGATTTCTTATTGTTTTAAAATCATAACAAAAAAGTGGCAATTTATAAACTATTAATAAATCAATGACTTATGAATAAAAAATAGTCTCCTTCTTCAATTCATATTTCAACTTTTTTCAAACTGTTCCTATTCTAGGTATTGTTTTACATAAAAGAACTTTTGTGGGTGTTTCCATTTCAAGTCCTTTTCATCTGAAGCCTGTGGGATACCTCAATTTCCTTTTGTAATATATATCACAAGCTGAAGAGATATCCTCACTATAATCAAAACGAATAAAATACTCTCTCTATTATTTTTTATTTTTATTTTTATGAAGGAGAAGTTTTGCATATGTAACGCGTGTAGGCATAAGCTTTTAGCGGCCGAAAAGGAACGATGGTAAAGCTTTTATTCCACCTGTCAAGGAGGGAGAAAAGGTTCGAGGGAGGTAGGATTGGGTGGGCTTTTAAATCGACGCCATTAACTGGGTTTGAGAGCTGGATGTGCACTGAAAGTTGGGTAATAATGGTCGAGGGTGGCTACGGGGATGGATGGGACGTAAGGGTGTCTTTGTCATCCCTTTATAAAGATAAAACATGGAAAGTAGGGGTGAGGAATCATTGCTTGAAAAAAAACAAGAATACGTACATGAAATAAGTTAACAATTCATTAAAAAAATTATTATTACTATTGTTTATTTGTAGTAATTACCGTGAACTTTTTGAGCCCACTGATTATATTATAATGCTAGAATGTCTGTGAGCGAAAGCGAAAAGACCTATCAAGTTTGATGATAAAGTTATTTTCACATACTTTCCAGGACTATTTAACATGCCACAATCTACATGGAACCGAAGTATTTACTTCCCCTTCGAAGGAAGTTGTGCTACGGATTTTAATAGCTCTAGAAAAATCCATCGACCACGGCTGGGCTTACACTCAAGATCATCGGGTCCTAAGGATTGCACTTTGCCTCACTTAGGTCAAAAATAATTATTATCATTTGCGTAAAATTAATATGTTTGTGTCTTTAAAACGTTTATTATTATTTTTGGTTTTTATATTAACCTGCAGCTAATGGCACACGGATAAAGGCGTTAATCTAGTTTTCTATTTTCTAGTCATAAGAAGTTGGGGTTCAATTCTCAGCTGTGTGTTGTGAGATTTGATTTAAGAAATTACCACGCTAATGATGTTATATTTATTCACGGCTTGGGTAGTAATATTTTAAGTACTAGTATAAAATTATCGGACTGTTTTGGTTGTACACAGTGAGTGTCAACACAGCTCATCACATACAAATTAACTTAGCCCTACCCCTCTCAGTGGCGTAGTTAGCTAACGCACTAGCTTCATGTTGAGATAGATTGCTTAGGACGGGGAGATCAAAGTTCGAAGCTCAGTCGGGTGAACATGATTTTTATTTTTCCTAAATGGTTTTCCACCCACGCTAATGCGGATTCACTTCCTCTAAATTCAACCTTTCCTATTCCTAACCCATTAGCGTAATTAGTACTTAATCGTATAGCCCGAATGGGTAGTAAGACACGGTGATAAATAAATTAAAACAAAGCTTATCCGTGTTCTTAACACCTAATAATAAACACCCAACCCTTGTGACAAAAAGTATTTCCCTATCTGGTCACTAGTACGAGCATTCCACACCCTCCAGAAGCTCCTACATGCCCTAGAAGACACTAAGATGAGCCTTCCACACCCTCCAGAAGCTCCTACATGCCCTAGAAGACACTAAGATGAGCCTTCCACACCCTCCAGAAGTTACTACATTCCCTAGAAGACACTAAGATGAGCCTTCCACACCCTCCAGAAGTTCCTACATGCCCTAGAAGACACTAAGATGAGCCTTCCACACCCTCCAGAAGTTCCTACATGCCCTAGAAGACACTAAGATTAGCCTTCCACACCATCCTGAAGCTCCTAGATTGCCTATCCCTAGAATACATTAGTACGAGCCTTCCACACCTTCCATAAGCTTCTAGATGGCCTAGAAATCTAAAACTTTGCACACACATAGTATAATCCACTGGACATAAATTAACGGAGCCGGATATTAGATTTATTCTTATTTAATAAAAATCTAATTAATTTAGTTCACTCTAGCTTTATCCACTCTTAAGTAATTACTTATCGAAAGTTAGACTACGTTTATTTTTACAAAGCCCAAATTTTTATGAACATATTAATTGAATATTAGGTTTTGTTTGGTTTGCTAAAATTCTAACCAATCTTTCGTACATAGGCCTAAAAATTAGTACATCAATATCAATAAATTTTAGGCACGTGGCAGGCCTATCGACCAAAAATATACCAGCATTTTCCCTTTCTAGCCACTTCCCTATGTATCTATTTGCCCCATATCGGACTACTCGTCGGGGTAACATGATCACCCCCATCATCGGAAAACGAGTATTATTCGAGACTGTCACCATAAGCCTTGTGACTACAAGCATGGATTCTATTCGTCAATTCCAACAACTCCAGAAAATGGCACGTGCATGTTTGACGTTGACTTTTCTTTTATGTGCGGTGAATCCAGTTCTATTTGTTGTCAGAATTACAGAACCTTTTCTCAACCTCATAAAATAGATCAACATGGGCTCTGTATCCAGAAGTTTTTGTTTCGCCCTCTGAGTGAGAGAGATAGTGAGACGTTTACATCGGGTGAGTATTAACAAGAATAGACGTTCGACACTGTAGTTAAGCCGATAGCACGTTAGCATACTGTGCTAAGGATCTTGGGTTCTATTCCTGGTATGGCCGAAAAAAATATCATTGGTGGAATGTGCTTTCATCTTTTCAAAGTTGTGAATTAATGACTAGGAATTTGGATGTTGTGTCTGTTCTAGATTTAATTTAGTTTACTAGTCGTGTGTTGATTTAATCAGTCAGTTCACATAGTGCAAATTAGTTTCTCACTCCATGACACTAGGAACTAGAAAGTTCATTGCCTAACTTAACAAAAGTACGTCACCTATCCATTTAGTTGAGCTAGTTCTTTCCAGTCTAACTCAGTAGACTCTCTTTCATATATATTATAATGTTATCCTCCGATATGCGTTTGGGTCTTCCCAATGGTCTCTTCCCATTGGGTTAGCCAGTCAATACCCAGAACACGATTCTAGATTCTTCCGTTCACGCTGCATGTCCTTCCCACCGAAAAGGCGAGATCTGATAACGCAAATAAAAATAAGGTTAGGAACGGTTATATCAAGGATAAAAATTCACTATGGATAATAATACTTGTTTACACCGGTGACATGCTAAACGATCCTAAATTAATGCGGGAGTGTTTTTTTACGATTCCCCAAAAATTGAGATCATTTGCAATAGGGCTGAAAATCGATTATACAGTTCATTCTCAGCTTAAGGCATTAATGACAGTCCGGTACTAGTAAAAGCTTATTAAATGTATTTGACACATTAAATTAATTAAATTTGACAAACCCTCGCCATTGGGCAGACCACGGTCAAAGGCGTCAGTCTATTCCTGTCTGGTTTGGTGTTGATTTGGAGGTCGATGTTTGATAACTCCTTTATTTATAAAGCAACTCCTTTCTCACCCGAATCGTTGGTTTCGTGGTCTAACGCGTCACCCTGATGCTAAACTAAGATATCGGTGACGGGCAGATTGAGGTTAGATTCTCGTTTGGGGATAATAAAAGTGTTTTTTAATACTAAATTAATATAGCTTCTATACAAGTACATTTGAGTACCGGTATATTTTTTCTAAAACTTTATCTTACTAATTTTTACATCATTAATTTAACTAATGCGTGCGTATATCTTGGATTGATACTTTGATGCGGTGGGGAAAGTAAGCAGATAGCTCGGGTTATGTTAAGACACAAAACACGTAAAAAAAAATTATTGATAACTGAGCAACAAGTATTCAATCAAAAACAGGCAGCGAATAGATTCACCCTTGCTTTCCTAATCCATGAAATAAGGATGTTAGGCCGAAGAGAGGGATGGTTGAAGGTGGGAAGGGGACCAGGTCTGTTCAGAAGTGTGCGAATATTTTGACGGATGGTTGGATATTTAATGCCTTTCACAGAAGTCATATAGGAGTGTAAAATTGTTAGTAGAAAGAGATAGAGATACCCTTCCCGTTATATGCTGTGAATTGGGTGAGATATTCATGATTGGCTGTGGAATCTTTATTGTCTTTTTTGTCAGTCTAAGTATAGGTGGCTTGAAGTGGAAGGAGTTTTTTCTATCTTCTAACGATAAGAGTATAATTAATTATTCAGTAAATTTTCATCCTGCTTTATTCTATCAACGCTATAAAAAATTATTTGATTAAATTAAGAGAACGTTTAAGAAATATACCCGAGGACCTATCAAGTGGGGTTATTTATCTAATACAGAATATAGCATATAATTGATATAAAATGGCATATAAATTGAGAAGTATTTGCTGGATTAAATTCGTTGACTTATAATTATTTGTTAATACAGTTTTTTCCTATTAAAGAGTGATGTAAGTAAGCCATTGAAAAGTTACGCCTTACCCTAGGCCAGCGATACAATTTTTTATATTGATTTTTTTATAATTATGTAGTTATAAAATAAAAATGATTTTTTTAATCATTGACGTTTAACTACCCATTTGTGCTACACTATTATATACTAATTAAACTAATGTGCTAAATATAATAAAGTATGGTCGAGTGTAGAGGAAGTATACTCTTATTTGAGTGGAGGAAGAAATAAAAGCACTTTTAGGAAAAAACACCCTCAGTACACCCGATACCCCTATCCTGAGAGGTCTGATATATTGCGAGAGTAGAACCTTAAATAGTGTGACCACCAAAGTGGCTTAAGTGGTTTAAATTTAATAGTCATAATTTGATAAATGTGTCTAAGAAAGATGACAAATCAATTTAATATAATGGATGGGTTTTACTTCTCAGAAAATCTCTCGGCGATATGACCGCTCATGGTTTCCTGACTGGTAAGCTTATTTCTAGCGGCCACTGAGTAAAAAAGTGAAAATTTTAGATAATACTCTCCTTTTATCCCTCTACCCCCTTTCTCTACAAAAGGTGACTTTAAAGGAGAAAAAGATTTTGTTTTTGTCATAATAGTGCATTCTAGTGACCAACCATAAATGTTTCATATCTAGTTGTTTTAAACTTGAAATATTTATGACTCATCGCAGTGCATTTTGGTAACTAACTAAAAATACTAAAACTAATAATGATAAAAAAATAGGTTAAAAATAATAGAAAAATAAAAGTTTAGATAATTTGTTATCTTAAAAATAGAAATATACTTTCTAAACCAATTAATGGCATCAGAAAAAAGGTTTAAGAATACCTTTATAACCTGAATACATATAATCTAAACCTTGCATTCCCATAAAATTAAAAAATTAACACTTAGCAAAATACTAATTAATAAAATTAATATAGTTATAATCATAATAAATTTATCACATAGATATTTACTACTACTTGTAATGCAAAATTACCTTTATAAAGCCTGAATTTATTCTAAAACTGTCAAAGAAGTATATTGATTTTAATCGGTTAAAAATCTAATCCTCGAATTTGGTCACTCCGTACCAAAATAAGAAAATATATGGAGGATAAAAACCTACCAAGCGTACACTGGTCTGAACTCAGGTAGCTAGTGAGCTCTAGTTATTGTAGGTATGGTTTTATGGGTAATTATTTATATTATATATCAATAGTGACATCTGCAGATAACATGACTACGTATAAATACGTTAAATTAGATATATTACCTTTTCTAGCTGTCAGAAATAGCTCTTAATATTAAGATTGGACTATACCTATCATTGATAGCAGAATAAGGATAGGAAATGTTAAGAAAGTTTACATCATTCGCTTGGAATCAGGGGGATAAAAAATGTACTTTTTATTTTGTATCAAGCACTAGAATAATGGGTGCGAATCAATAACCCCAACAACAAATAATACCTAGGGGTAGATGTCATCATCCATGAGATGTCTTTTTTATTTGAGTATTTAAAGTATACTTTCTAACAAACTAAATTCAGCACATTTTTTGGAAACCAACCAAACCTATATCAACGTTCCTGATATTAAATAACCATCCCTAGCTTCTAGCTATTTTCAATTGGATACCAAGATAAACAGGTTTAAACTATCATTCGTCAAATTCAAATATGTTTTTCTTAAACTTCTTCCCGAACACTTGACCTTTGCGACTATAACTCCAAAATCATCACATCAATACATTAACATAATGGCGTAAACATCAGAAGACTTGTGAAGACTAAAATTTGACCCCGTAGGGATATGACTCAGACGTCAATGTGATAAAGTTTATGTGGTGTTTCAAACAAAACAAGTTGTAAAATAATAAGGTTTATTTACATTTTGTTGGAAGATAAATTCTGTCAATATTTCAGCAAGTTTTTCTAAACTATTCAAATTCACAATTTAGTGTCTGGTGACGTGAATATTAAGAAAAGAGTTGAATAAAGAACACAGATTTAGACTTGATAAATTTGACTTATATATCCACAGTTCATCGTTCTGCAAATGTAAGTTATGGAAAAGTTTGAACATGAAATATTGACGGTGGGTTCTGCTTCTAAGATAAGTTTTTTTAAATAACTTATTTTCGAGGGAGACAAAAACGGAAAAACGGAGTTTGCATTATCAGTGTTCTTTTGTGACCAGTTGAGTGCTTCACTTTGTCACGTGTCATAAAATAGTCACGTGAATAAAATTGATTTCGTTTTCTTGCAAAGAAAATCACTCAAAAATTATATTTCTTTCATCAGCATAAGACCTTTGCAATGGTTCTCACATTCATAGAATTCTTCTTTCACCAATTCGCCCCAGTTTTCATTGAAGATGACGGAAAAATATTCTCTTTATATAAAAAAAGGTTTAATAAAACAAAAACCTTTGGTTCTACTAATGGCTGAGATGATTAAAAAAATTAATTTTTAATGAATATTAGAAAAAAAAATTGTCTACTTTTAATATTTCTATTCAGGTACGTTCGATTATAATGTCAAATTAAAAATAAATTATTGTATTTGATTATAATAATATATTCCCTATTATGATTTATTATATTTAACAAACCACTTTTAAACAAGTACTATAGTGGGTACTGTATACTATACTTTTCATTACGATTTGTTGTTTTAATTTTTGTGTCATATGATCGATTAATTACTCTTTTGGTGACCTGGCGGTCTAGGGGTAAGGTGTCAGACTTCTGTGCTGGCGGCCGGGGTTCAATCCTCGGTCCCGGCACAGATTTATCTGATTACCAAACCCTTCCTTCACCTCTGACAATACTTCTTGTGAATGTGGGGAATGCCAGGCCTCCGCCATGGTTCGGATTCCACGTTAAACTGTAGGTCCTCAATTTCATCTCACAATCACCCTACCATTACACATTAGCGTAAGTGCGTATAACCCGAATGGGTAGTAAGACGCGGTGCTAATAGTAGTAATAATAATAATAATAATTACACTTTTAGCTATGCACATTAACAAATGTGTAATTTTAGAAATATCTATTTACTTTATACATGACAAGTATGTCTCACATGGACAGGACTAGAATAAAGTTTTTTTCTCAAATTTGATGGTAGCCCGTTAAAGTATATCTTATGGGTGTCCAATTTAGACAGTCTCAATTATAATGATTACAAAGTGTCATGCACTAATAACCAACACATGTTTGGTACTAATAAAAAAACTCCACAACTTCAGCCCGCAATCGAGTTATAATGACTGAGCGGCCGCCACATTTTGACAAATACAATTCCAACATTTGTGGATAGCGGGCTTCATGTGGTCAGCATACGAAGCCTTTAGCCATTTATCTCAGTTTTATAGATCAGAAACCCTACTAATTTATTCAATTATATCCTAGTTAGGCTTCATGAGGCTTATTTTGACCCCGTACCAGACCCACAGCTTCAAAGATAAATCTAGAAAATCTGGGGATCGAACCCGGTACCTCTAGATCTTTAGCCAGGAACTCCAACCACTATATCACAGATGTGGTCTTTGATACTAAAACAACGATAAAACAATAAATAAATATAACAGTTAAATTACAAAATAATATATAATTATTCTCAAAAGGTGTTGATCAAAATCTCTCTTGACGTAACAGGCCATGAAAATAGCTGGTCATAGCCGACCACACAATAACTAGTATTAGTTTGTAAGTCTCACATGTATACTTGCGTTTAGCTAAGAATAGATTTCAATTATAACTCATAAGTATTTTGAAATTTTTTTACACAAAATAGCGAGTTTTTATTTTTAATTTGGTGTCTTAAAATATACATTTAGTTTTAGTTGTCATTTTATGATATTGTGTTGATATTGAGCTGTAGTGGAGATTCCAATTTCCTAGTATATTCTTCTTGTCTAAGTGCTTGACATAGAATATAACATGTTAGTTTTATAACCTGGGGTATTTTTATCATTAAAAGTCAATTTATTTGATGCTATTTAAAATCTATCCCTTTTAAAAATTCATATATCACATTTCAAAAGCATTGATGAATATTTTGGATTCATAGAAGAGTACAATCTTTCTTGTAGTTTGCTTCCTATTTCATTATTTTACAATCCAGATTAATCCATTTTTGTCAAATCTTTTTGATGGATCATCTTAGGAACAAACAATTTTTTAAGTTTACTTTGATTTTTGAAACCCATCTTGAGATGTATTTGTCAACAAAACTATTGTTCTTAAAACAAACAAAAACATTGACTTTATAGAGTTAAGACCATCGTGAGTTTTTTTTCATAATCGTAGTTTTTATCAGTAAAGTCTTTTAGACATGAATAAGCGAATACATACTTTGCGTTTGTGTATTGCGAAAGGTGATCTCTGGTAAACTTGATTTAACTTCTGAAAGTTCTTATAAGTGTATAACTATATTTAAGAACAATTTTAAAATATCAATAATTTTTATCTTCAGGTTTTTAAGGGATTTTTGAGCAAATTACTTTGTTTAGTCTGGTTGATGGTTTTAGTCTATCATTATTCATTCAATTTCTACTAAACAAGCATCCAAAATACTATTTTAAAATATGACAAGACATTTTAACTAATATTAAAATATAAAATTACAAATAGTTTTATACCGTAAAAGGTATTTTTAATACAATGTTTTCAATCTTCAATTGCATATGTTTTTATATTTAAACCAATCGCGCACATTCTAAAATGTTAAAGCACAATTTTTGAATACGTTGTCAGTATACTCTGATAACCAAATAGTCGGGGATTACAAAAATAATATCACATTGTTTTTCTTCCCTTGTATTTGATTGATTTTACTTCCAGTTTTCTCTCTTGATTTATTTTTCTAACAAGTTTTGTAAGCGGATTGTCTCTTTTTTTTATGTATTTCATTCGCTTCTGTAGTTTCATCCGTCCCCCGCCCCGCCTCTCCCTAAAAGAATTCATCAAGCAAATTCGAAAGGCTTGGATTATTTTGATCATTGGATTTTTCAGATTTGGAAAAAATCTCATAGTCATTAAAATAAGTTTTATAAGAAATAATTATGCATATATTTTTGTCGATACAATCATGGTATATACTAGTTTTGTTCTTTAATCAGCAAACTCCAGTGGCATTTGAGGATTGTTCTTCTCTTCCTAATGCTACCCGTCCACTTTACGAAAATTAATTACGCTAATAGGTTGGGGTTAAGGAAGGTACAATTTAGAGTAAATACACCCCAACTCACTTGGGGGGGGGGCAACTAGGGAGTAATCAACCCCAGAATATATTACCTAAATTTAAAAATAAATACTGACCTTCTCGTCAATAACAAACTAGACTAGATTATTCTGACAGTCATACCACCCATCCACTGATGAAGCTGAAGTTATTGTTTTATAAAAATCATTGGGAACTGTCTGAAAATAAAAATATAATGTGAAACAGCCATCATTATGATCGCAATTGAAACTCTTTTTCTAGAACCACGTGCTATTACTTGTTCAGGTTATACAAATATTTACTTATTACGCGAATTAGTTTTGGATGAGGAAGGTTAAAATCAGAGGAAGTGTACCCACATTTGTTTGGAGGGAGAGTGAAAAATAATTTAGGTAAAACTACCCTCAGTACAACTGACGAGAACTTTAACCCCGAACTCTCTGTCTTCAGCAGTCCAGTCTATTTCGGGAATGACGTCTTAGACCATACAGCCACTGAAGCAGGTCTGAACTTATTTGCAAGAAAGATCATGAGCTAGTAATTGAAAAATAAACTACCTGTGCAGTCAATCTATATTGAGCTTCAGCCTTGCCTGTCTCAATACAGTATAATTTTAATAACAAATTTAGAAAATATTGATCTATTTTGTAGGCTAAAGTTGTTAGTATTTTACAATATTATTGGTGTTATTGTATATATATTGATAGTAATAATAATAATAATAATGATAATATTGTGCATCTGAGTGATATGATTCTTAGCCCAGTAGTGGAATGATCAGCCAATACTAATGTAGAGTACGCCTGAACGTACCGATCATGCATCCTTTCCGTGGAGGTTCTTCCCATGTCCCGATGAGATGAGGTAATGAAAGTAGAGAATATGAGGGCGTAAAACATGTGGAAACTCTTAAACCTAGCTTAAGCCTAGTTTACCGAACCCTGTTTACCGTTGGAGTTATTCCACTTTCAATAATAAAAAAAACTCAAGATACCGAAGGGGACTCGAACCCGGAATCTTTAAGTTCATAGCCAGATGCACTGATCACTACATGACGAGGACTGTTAACTCTCTATCATAGCCATCAAAAGTAACAGCTGCATATAATATTATCTGACGTATAAATACGTGAAAGTGGATCTAGTAGATTTTACAGCTATCTTCCTATGAAAATCGAACCGTCTCCATGTGGACACTCCATGTGGATGAGGATGTCTGTACGTCTTCACCTTCAAGAACAAGAAGCGGGTCACTGTCTCGTGAGTTGAAATAATAAGTAAGGTGATTTCTTGAAAGGGAAAATACTAAACACATGACTGTCGTTTTCTGTCTCCCCTTCCTCCATGGTCCAGTTGAATGAGTCGACACATTACCATGCGCTTTACTGCTGCGTGATACCTCGCCTTGTTGGAATGTATGTCCCCACAGGCTACCGGACTGGCCCCGATCGGGAGAGACTTGGGAGTTGGTGAATAAGAAAGTGAGGCTTTTGGTACTTCTACTTATTGGTTTTACTTAGCGGTATTAATTGAAGGATTCCGGCCAAAAGTGTGCTATATCTCAACAACCATTACAGCTAGGGTTGATCTTTAAACGTGACAAAGTTTAAATCAAATGTAGAGAAAAAATTACTCAAGCACATGAATTATTTTCTTTATAAAACTCTAAATATTAACATTTCAGAATTATAATTTTGTGACATAGCACCACACCCTTTAATTACTTATGAGCCCCACTGATGTGGACAAAGGCATCAGTTTCGTATTGTTAGATTTGCTGGTGGTGGAGATGTCTTTGTTTGTCTTCTTACAATAAAAAGGTGTTACACTTCCTATAAATTGTACCTTCCCCATCCCTACTATCTTGACATTCTGTAGGAAGTGAATCTGTATATTGATCCAAAGGGATCTTGTTTCTATTCCAGGCTTGATTAAAATTAGATTGCAATCGTTAAAATAAAGGCTTACCCTTATCACAGTGATGAACTAAAGTAAGGTATGGTGTATATTCTAAAAAAACGTTAGTTTTTTAACTGTAAATTCAAAATAAGAGATAAATATATTTTTTAAAACAGCAAATTCATAAATTTACTTCGTGTTGATTATATTTGAAATTAATATTATTTGTTAAGCGGAACACAGACATTTAAGCTGAATTGAAAGAAATTCCAGCATGTTTGGAAACAGGGTATTTGTGAAAGTATATAGTTCAATAAGAGATATGATTGAGTAATGGGGAAAGCTAAATAATGAAAGCTTTTAAAAAACTAACTAATCACCTTAAATTATAAGGTTACTAAGATAAAGAAAGTAGTCAAATTGCTTGCTGGTAAAATATAAACTAGTTCATTTACAATGTTGCTCTCAAAACTTTCAAGTATGTGCACCCTAAGAATAATGGTTATTTTAGTTTAAATTATTAACTAATTCCCAAGAATATATTTGGTTTGGAGGTGGAATGGAAGGTAACGCGCCCTAAGGTTGTAACGATATAATTTTATAAATATACATAATACATTCTATTATATTCCAAATTTAATAATATTAATATATTAACTTGACTCTAGCATTACCTGCCTCGGTGGCGTAGTTAGCTAACGCGGTAGTCGTGTTGAGCTCGACTGTTGAGGACGTGGATATCGAGGTTCGAATCTCGATTGGGTGATCTGAAGGGAGGTTTCCTAAATGGATTTCCACTCTCCCTCCACGCAAATTCGGGTTCACTTCATCTAATTCAACCTTCCCATTTCCTAATCCATTAGCGTAATTAGTATTTAGAGCATACAACCCGAACGGGTAATAAAACGCGGTTCTAAATAATAATAATAATAAATACTCTAATATATTGCAAGTTGTTTCATCGCTCTTTGTTTTTTGAAAGTAGACAAGTGTGGAAGGAGCGAGTAGTGTAATACGTACGTAGTAGAAAGTTCGAAAAGGTAGAATTATATTATGTACAATACGCTTGCCTCACACAGGATTTAATAGGAACGCATTGGACATTTTAAACTAGCTGTATTTAAATGGGGGCCCACACATTGGCTCGGATCGGATAGGAAATATCAACGTCTGATTGAAATCGAACGAATTGGTATGCCGGGAAGAGAATATTTTGACGATTTCCGATGGATACCTAAGCTATACGCGCATGCGTCCCCAGCACTGGACTAATGCATAATCTACACTAGCGCTAATTTACATCTGTTGATGTTTGTTTCCTGTTCCTCTAAATTTTTTGTTTATTAAAAAAAAGTTTTTGGAGGAATAAATTATCAATTTAGATCAACAGTACCCTATAGTTTATTACATTGCTAACAAACATTATTATGACTGTGTTAGTAAGGAAAAGGCGCATGGGAGTAAGAAATGTGTGTTGCATTTACTGTATATCATGCACTCCATGTAGTTTTAAAACACTTATTCTTTCTTTTGATCAGTATCGGCAGCAGCACACCAAACAAACAGAATAACCCGCTCTTCACTGTTGTTATCCATCACTATCACCAAATCACTAGAATCGATGTATCTTTTTGGTAGATGTCTTGTGACTGACATGAATTGAATTCCAAACCAGTGTGCGGACAAAACTCGTTTCCGTTCGTAGGAATCTGTTTCCGAAAGTTCCGATCCGATTTTGTGTGTGACAATCTTTTGTGAACGGAAGCTCAACTTTGACTCTACGCTGATATCTAGTGAAGATATTATGCTTAATTCACATCGGTCATTTACGTTAATAGATTTAATATCAGGTTGCGTAATCACTTTATTCAAAGTAGTAATGGAATTCAATAATTAATTAATTTTTCTTTATTATTGATTTTAACTAGCCCATACCCGCGAATAGTTGACAAGCTATGATTTAATAACAAATTACCCAAACCCCAACCAGTGTAACCCACAAGACGGTTCAGTACAAGATTCATATTTTTACAGTTTTTATGATAAATACATTTTTGCTCAAAATAGATAAAAATATTGATTCAATAGATGCGTTTTTTCCTAATTTTAATCTCAAGAGTGATCGTGAATATTTTTTCATGAGAATAGGGACATTTGACTATAAAATTTTAAAATAACATGAACAGGACCCTGAATAATATTCCAAAAACTTTTTCATAACTATATATAAGTAATTAAACTAAACCTATCTACAGATGTAATGTTTCATTTATTTTTTAAACCAAAACTGAAATAAAGTGGTCTTAATTCACGTTTACGTCCATGCCTCCTTAATATCAAATAAATTATAAATATTTACCTTTTTGAAGCACTATTGGTGTTTTTAAACATTACAATAGTCCTAAATATTATTATTTTTACTAAACACTTCCTGTAATAATTTTATCAGTCTTCAATAATTCTTTGTAATAGTCCATTAGAATAGACAGTTCAAACAAACTACTCTAGGTTAATAAAATAAGTTGGATGGATTTTAAATAAAATGAATTAGCATTAATTCGGTCAGGGTATTAATTTTTTTTAAATACTTCATAGAACAGCAGATCGGGTCTTAAGTCCATTCCAGTGGACCAGATTAACAAACACAAAGCATTCCTTTTGGTTTCGAGATTTAATAATTATATGGTTGTTACTCTGTTATTGTAAAATATTTTAAGAATTTATCCATGCGTTTTTAGAACTATTAGTAATACTTAGTATTTAAAAATGGGTGATTCTATCATGAACAACAAATTTAAAGAAGAAATAATTTGCCCTTGACCTGGAATGATTTTGTTGGCACAACCCTTGATGATTTATTTTTGTGTACCGAACACGATTGGAACTTTAAATAGCGGAAGTGGAAATATTTGCCTATATTTTACTAATGAGAGAAAAGAATGTCCATTAAAAGAGAATAAAGGATAACTAAAGTACCTTTTTTAACCACCGCAGTGGGAAATATTAAGTAGCTCTTCAATAAAATATTTTTAAATGGCTTTCATAAGGGATGGTGTACCACATTCATAAAGTGTTTATTCGATTGTTTTTGGTGAAGATTGTTAATATGTTACAGCTAAAAGAATAATTCTAAATTGGATAGAGTCTGATAGAAATAAATTGACATAAAAATTTCAGTATTTAATATTGTTATCAAAAGATATCTTATATAATAAATCTTTTAATTTCTTTTTCTAAGTCATATATTATTTTAGTACCTAAATATTGTGTCATAATATCTACTATTTATACTGATGAAGCTATGAATACATATACTTTATATTAAAATGTAATCAAGATCTTTAATTTGTATCTCTCATTGTTTCCCTCGATCTAATCACTAATAAATGCATTGAGGAGAGTCAATCTTAAACTACAATTTAAAGCTTCCTTTGATTTTATGTGTCTAAAATGGTTTATAGAACTGGTTTGTATATTTAACTAAGAAATAATGTCCTACTCGAAAGGATAAACATGTTGATAGTAAATAAAATAATTAATTAATATTTTACAGGTTCTTAGTAGTAAACAAACTTTGGCTGGTGGCCAAGAGGTCTTATGAATTTGACTTGCTTGTGTTGCTTGTGAATGGTGATGTTGAGGTTCAAATCCTGCTTGGGTGCAAAGAGAATATTTATAACATATTAAATATCAATATGTAGCAATCCCATTCTCATTCCAAACTAGTGAGAGTGAATCTAGCATAAACAAACGCTTTCATAGTTACACTTTTACTTATCAATTTATAAACTATTTATGATATATTATTACCTTGGACCAAAATTATTTAAGACTTGCGAACATATTTTTATAATTGTTTTATTTCCATGTAAATATTAATTTATACACCCACTGGTATTCGAATTAAATCCTTGCTAGCTATTAGCTATGATTGATAAATCTAATAGTAAATGGCGAGGAGGTTTTCTTGATAATAACGCCCCAAATTATAAAAGTAATAAAGTGAGAAAACCACAAGAAAAAATCAAACCAAATAACCTCTTCCACCCTAACAACATCACCCAGCCCGATGCATTTATACCAGGTTTAAAATCTAAAGTTGCCCTTCTTCCTCCAAACCCCCCCCTTCCCCTCATCCTCACAAACCCCTTCCCATCAACAGAAACTTATACAAAAATACGAGCATAGCTTCTTGGAGCATTCATCCTCTACTGACTGTAGTTCAAGCAATTTGTTTTTTCAGTCATGCTGTTTAATGTGTTTTTAAATAACAAACTGTTTACATAATTACATGACTTATTTTTAATTTACCCTATGTCTGAAGAAATTATGGTTAGAGCCCGTACATCCCAACAGATAGCTCGTAAAGTAATATATTGTAGGTAGGTATCACAATTAGAACCGAGCGTTCCATAGTATAAAAGTTTGTTATATGCTACAAAGGGAGACAATAGATTTGAGACTAATGAAACCATTTTACCATATTTAAGGTTAAAAAACCCTGAAAAGTGTTTTATCTAATCAGAAGTTATGTCACTGTTCCTAATGTCACCAATATCAAGAAGAGAATGTGGAGATCTGCATTTAATGAGATTTCTGGTTCAAGCGTAATAGTCTAATATCTCAACTAATCGTTTGTGAAATTAGCTCCTACTATTACGCATTAATAACCATAACCTAATTTTTTTTATCATCACGTATTATTATCTGTTCAGGTTACAATTATTTATGATAATTACTCTAATGGAATAGGGATGAAGAAGAAAGAGTTTTAAAAGCAATTTACTCACATTTGAGTGGAAGGAGAGTGGGGAGATTTTGAGTAAAAACCACCCTCAATATAACTGGCTGGGACTAGAACCCCGCTCTCCTCGTCACCAGCATGCCCGTTTTACACAATAATGAAGCCTTAGACCAGGGGTACCCAACCTTATGCCCGTGGGTGCCATGGCACCCACCGAGTCTTTTGCGTCTGCCCACAACTTTTTGACCACTGCATAAAGTTATTGACTAATAATTTTAATATGTCACTTTTCCGACAAAAATAAATTTAGTGCTTATTTCCAGGTATGCTCTTCTCAAGAAGTTGGTGATTGAAAGCCCCCTCTTTCTAATCCCTACCTCTCAGTCCTCTTTCTTTGCTGGATCATTGATAAAGTGTACGTTTACTCGGAACTACAATTCTAATAATTTCAAGCTGAAAGGTTTTGCCTTTTATTAATCTCAAAGACCTAAAACCCCAGTCCACCACTCTCCCCAAACTCACTAATTCATGCTAAATTTCTTATTTCCTTTGTAAATATCTTGACATGTGTCTACCCATTTTTGTTGCCTGAATAAACACAGAATAAATATATATTTTTAAAATGTACCTAAGCACCAAAACGGTAGTTAGTAGTTAAATATTTCCTTGTCTTTATTTTGGTCTTGTTAAAACCGTAAATAAAGAAGTATTTTTTTAATATTTTTTTTGTCAAATTGGAGGGGGTTGAACCCAGCTCCCCCCTACACCATGGCTATGGCCTTGAGTATTACGCACAACCCCATGTAACGTCATCATCACTGTTAGAAACTTAACATGGCCATTGACCGGTCGTGTGTATAGCGTTGAGGCTGACCTCTGAGCCTGGCGAGAGTTAGAAATTTGTATTGATAAAATAACTGGTGCCAGCCGCACTACCCTTAATTTTGAATGTGCTCTAAGGTACAAAATGTTTGGGGACCTCTGCCTTAGACCATTTGGCCAATGATGCGGGTATCACCTAAATATTTATTATATGAATAGCAGGATGTAAACGTATATAAATACTCACTTATATTTATCAGCCACATCAGGAAACGATCCAGAACTCCCTAGACTTGTAGCCGACCATCTCATGGTTACGGTCTGGAGAGATTTAGTTTAATAATTTTACAAGTGATGGTAGAAACAAAACTCACATGTGTTGGCTCCTCCAGGTGATTTTGGTGGTTAGGGTGGTGGTTAGGGTGGTGGTTGTAGGTTTCTTGATGGGTGACGCCCCCTATGATGGCCTCCGTCAAGCCTTGGTGTGGGTGGTAGGATCGTACACTAGCCACGGCTGGCTCAGTATCGTGGATTGGTCTTGGAGTCACCAGGATGGGGGTCGCCGTCTTGTGGTTGACTTCGTGGCCTGGAGACTGTGGCTGGAGGCTGTGGATCGTCGGGGTCAACAAGGCGCCGTACGGTTCTAGCGGAGTGGCATGGAGCACCGGTATCCTCGGCTGTTGGAGGTGGGCGCTTCTGGGAAACTTGGTCGTTGACAGGGCACTTAAGGCACCAAGGAATTTACCTGCCACACAACACAAACAGGTAATAAGCAAAAAGACGACGCTCAAGGTGGGAGTGTAAGGAAGTGTTTGAAGTTTTTATAGAAATGTTTTTTTTTTACAAAATAAATAAAATGTTGCTCCAATAGAAACAGAGTTTAATTTTCTTCACACGGTGTCCTCAATAGTGGTCGAATATCTCTTAAGGGTGCCCTGGAATCTAACTACAACTTTTTCTCTTCATTTAAAATGTTTCTCACCTAACGCCACTATGCTTACGACAAATATTCAACAACTATTAATATCACCACATGAAGAAAATAAAGCTCTACGTTTCCACTGTAACAATATTATATTTATTTATTTAAAAAAGTGTTTTTTTTACAAAAAACCATTCTACTTTTCTAATGTCCCCTACACTCGCACCTTATGTCACCTAGGTAGTGACCTACGCCCTAGCAGAATCAATAACAACAAAATCATATCTATGGTAAATTATTATCTACATTTATCCTCACAAGAAAATAAGTTTATATTTCACAAGAGATTTATTTGATTGCCAAACCCTTCCTTCACCTCTTGACAAGAGGTGTATTAATAACAACATATGAATGTGTGGAGTGCCAGGCCTCGACCGTGGTTCGGATCCCACGTTAAAATATACGTCCTTCATTTATATATTACAATCACCCTACCATTTCACATTACCGTAAGTTCGTAATACCCGAACGGGTAGTAAGACGTGGTGATGATGATGATGATGATAATAATAATATATTATTTTACAAGGGAGCATTCTTAACCGTAACATGTCCTTACTGTAGCTTTTAAAGTACACGAAACGCTAGAAAATAATATGTGGTTTTAGAATAGTAATTAATTTAATATCCAAAATGCCTCACCTTGTTTTTGACTAAGCTCTACGAGGGAAAGGGGTTCCCTGCTTTGTATTGGAGCCCCGGCCAGCTGGTATTTGTTCGGAGGAGCTGCCAAACTGTATACCAGAGACGACCTTCTGATTCTAGACTTATCTACCACCTCAGAGGTTTCATCTTCTCTGCGCTCCTCTAACAACCTTTCCGGCTCGTAATTCTTCACTCCTTTTCTGGCCACGATTCTGCTGAGACTGGCTGGACCCACCAGGAGGAAGACAAGGCCACAGCATACCTGGACATACACGACATTATTTTTATAAATTTTAGTGAAACTATAACATTATATTGATTAGTGTATGGCTGTATTTATGTATAGTCTCGTCTCGGTAATCAACAAATATTTTTAGTATAGGAATATCAAGAACTCCATGTCTTACTTCTTAATGTAAGCTAGATATTATAAGCCCCACTCCACTATTCTACCTTGTTATTTACAAGATTTGAGTTTTTTTTAATTCGCCCCTTCTGTGGCCGGATCGTTTAAGGCATCACTATCGCAATAACCTATAATGCCGATGACGAGGAGATCGGATTAAAATTCTAATCAGGTGAACTAACCTAAATGGTTTCATACCCTATGTCAATGCAAATGTTGGTACACATTTGATAAGTTTAATCTCCCTCATCCCAAACACGCTAGAGTAATTAGTATGTACTCGTAAATCTCAAACAGGTAGTAATACGTGGTGCTAAAATAAAGTTTTAAGACAGAGTCTGGGCTCTTTGCATTGGTACATATTTCTAATTGTTTAGAATTTTTCTTCTCAACTAGGCTCGGACTAGTTTGAATCGAGTAGATATTTTTTTTCACCGTGTCTTGTTACTTTTAATAGTTATTTTAGAAGGCTCTATATTAAGATGATTATTATTTCCAAAACCTAGAATGATTGGTTTACCAATATTTTTGAACTTATTAACGATTGGGGTTTGTTTATTAGGGGGATAATTTGGTTGTTTATTTATTTCTTATTTTAACATGATTTTTAGTTCATTAATATTTTATAATTTATCCTTGTTTGCAGGGTAAATTTGGTTTATACCTTTTATTAGAACTTATAATTTAAATTATCAAATATTTGGGTTATATGCTTATGTAATAAGTACGATAATGGGCTAAGGATGAGGAAGGTTGAATTAGGTTAGTGTTCCCACATTTACGGGGATAGAGAGAAAGTGGGAAACGATTTAGGGAAAACAACCTTCAGTACACCCGACCATGATCGAACCATGATAAATTTAGATTTTGCATTAATCTTCTTCAAATAAACATTCTACAACAACAACCTAAAGTGGTATCTTCCACAACTGAATAAGATAGCAACAACCACCTTCAAATAGGCCAAGTTAGATGTAGTTTTATGATATTATTTGTCATAAAATATTAAATATTGGCAGATTCATAATATTATGTTGCTCCTTTCCTAATATTTGAAATAATTTGAACATATTAAGCCATATACGGTAAAAAAATTATAATTTAAAATAAAACATAAATAACCATCTAAATGATACATAGCCTATATATATATATATAGGCTATGTTTATATATATATATATATATATATATATATAGACTATGGTTATATATATACTACGTTTCAGTTAGATAGTTATCTTATTCGGTTGTGGAAGACGGCACTTTAGGTTGTTGTCGTAGATTGTTTATTTTAAAAAGATTAACGCAAAATTATATTTATTAATCCATTAAAGGTTAGGTGAAATATTTTAAATAGTATTAATACTTGCTAGGATTAAGCTCGATTGTGTAATTATCGTTATAACTATATAAATAATCGAAGGTTTTAAAGTTAGGATTGCTAATTATTTAAAATATTAACTTAATTCTGTATGTATGACGTCATTTCCCTTTAACAATTGGGTATGGCAATTTAACGACCTCTGCTCGTAGAGATTGTTACAGGTGGAGGAATATTTTATGTTTGGCCGACCTGAGGGTTTGTGCAAATCGGATAGGCTTTGATTTCATAAAGGAAAAATATAAGGCCAGAATTGTTCCTGAATGTTGTGTTTGTTACAACTTTGACCCGGCAATAGGTTGTGCTACAATTTTTTATTTGCCCAACATATAATTCAATACCATGTGTTCATTGACTGATAAAAACATCTTGTTTGACACAATTATTTGGACTGTCTGTTGGAAAGGGTATTTCAGCATTCAGATATTGGAAGAGTGGGTCACCGATCACCATATAACTCATCATAAATTCCATCGCCAAAATAATTTAGTGGCTTCTACCACAGGAACGTGTACTAACAACATTAAAGTCGATTGGTCCCAATTGAAAGACATATGTAGGAAGCTGGAAGTTCTAATTTATAAATTATTCTTTGGATATATTGATAGGTTTATGTGGTTGAATATTTACGGAAAATTACACAATGGATCTTTTCTTACATTGCCGCAAAAATATGGCTGACCAATATCCTGTAACTTAAGGAATTTTTTTTTTTTTCTTAATCGGTGTTCCATCAATTTTCACCAAAGATATGCGAGATATCGATTGTTTGGTCCCTAACTAAATATAACCCACAAAGTTTTGATAATGTTGACATTTGATCTTTGTAAATTAAATATCAAGTTAGATTGTGTTTTTATAAAATCATATATTAGGTTTGTATCTAAAATTAAATAAATATAAAAATTGTAGCAGATAGTCCTAATCTATCTTATGCATTCTTAAAAATATAATCTACTTTTCTAAGATCAATGATTTTCTCAAACAATTTTATAAGAATGTTCAAGCGACTAAATATATCGAATTCATGTTCAAAAGAAAAATAAATTACCAAATAGCATTGCGATTGATTTAGTTAATATATTCAATTTTTTGGCTGTTTTTATCCTATAATGCATTAAATAGATCATACATTTTAGTAAACTTATTTAGTGGTTCTAGTTAAATTTCCTGAGAAACGATTTTAGCAAACTAAAACTAAATAATTTGTTGGCAAGGCATATCGTGGAGCTTATACCACCAAATTAAGTGGTGGAGTTTATGCACATTGTGAATACCTCTGTGATCTAGTGGTCAAAATTCATGGGTAAAGGTCCAGAGGTCAGAGCCTCCTTCCCCAGCGATTGCAAAAAACTATCTATGAAGCAGTGGGTCTGGAACGAGGTTAAACCATGCCTCGTCAGGATGAATTGAGGATATATTTGAGTAAAGAAGTAGCAGTTACAGTTTAGAAAACTGAGATAAATGGCTGTAGGGGCTGGTTGTACTGACAACGTGACATTATATATCTGCAAATGTTGGTACTTTCATCGATAATGGTTGCGGCCGCTTGGTCAGTATAGCTCACTTTTGGACTTGCACCATAGAGTTGCACAGTGAATTCGATTAATCAAACGCCCTTAACGCAATGATTATATATATGTGTATATATGTCTGTGTGTTTGATTTTCTGCATGTATGTATGTATGGATGTATGTAAGTTTGTATGTTTGTATGTATATATGTATGTATGTATGTATATATGTATGTATATATGTATGTATGTTTGTATGTATGTATGTATGTATGTATGTATGCATGTATGTATGTTTGTATGTATGTATGCATGTATGTATGTTTGTATGTTTGTATGTATGTACGCATGTATGCATGTATGAATGTATGTATGTATGTATGTATGTATATATGTATGTATGTATGTTTGTATGTATGTATATATATGTATGTATATATATATGAATGTGGTATATAGAAAGCATGGTCTACTTACTGAATATACACACATTTACTATTATCCGAACCTTGGTGATTATTTTGGGCTTTGATATTGTCAGTTAAATATTGCTACAGGCGTCCATATTTCAGAGATATTATTCTATTCCTTCCTCAAAACAACATAAGAAAGTAGTGTTAAATATAATTAGTATAGTAACTTGTAATATTGCTTATTGAATATTAGAGTGTTAATAACCACCATCACATGTGGATATGAATTCCAACAATTTTAAGTAGCTAACATTCTTAATATACAAATTATAAATATTCCGTTAAAAGCACGTTTCGGAACATGAACCTAATTTTTACTTACAATTTGATTAAAATTTAATTCATTTCATAATATTATATAATATTATTATAAATAACTTGGAAGTAGTATCATATCAATTTTTAAAATAATAAAGAATGATGGATATTTTTTATAAAGCACAATTCTTCGTATTTTATTTAAACTGGAGCATCTTATTACCTTTTTTTTAAATAATCTTTGACTAAGAGTGAGATGATGGCCAAATACTACCGAACAGTCATTTTACCTTATTTTTATTTAAATATGAAATGAATTTAATAAATTAAATGGATATAACCCGAACGGATAGTAGGTCGTGGTGCTAATAATAATAAATTAAAAATAGCACACTAAAACAGTGATTAAATGACCTTGAACACGAGTAGTACGTAAAGTCGTCAAAGGTACCAAGACCGATTTCCTTGCTCAACAAAACCTGCCAGGAGAAATTCTTACAAATAAAGATTTGTGGCACGTTTATTGTTGGATTTACTGCTTGAATAAATAAATTTATCGATGGGACATTTTATTGGAAGAACGAATAACTTTCTACACTTTAAATATATTTACATACTGTTTTGTGTACTAGTGCACTCGTTTTAAACACTTTCTAAAATTGTCCGTGTACGAGATAACATCAAACATTACCTGTATTGTTACCATTGTGAACGCGTTCACAAAACGTTCACATTAGTTCCGGTGCCTTGTATGCCTTGTATCCCATTATTCCCGTTAACTGGAACATCGTTTACGCACGAAAAGCTTTATTGATTTGTTCATAACAATATGAATTTTTTAATAACAAGACACCATTGTTTTGGGAGAACAAAACAAAAGATTTAAAAATAAGGGATCAATGAAATAGTTATTTTAAAAATTGAGGATGTCAGCCATCGCAAGGTTTAGTTATTGAACGATTACTTCTGACGGTACTTTTCAAACCACGTAGGGGTAAATTAAATGATAATTTCTTATGCACAACACCTTTTTATTTTAATTTAACTATACTAATAAGTTGTCACTTACTTCGGTGCCGTATTCAATGACACATCACTCTCCCAATAGACCATGCTGGCAATGACTGAGAGATTGTAGCTCTAATCCCACTTAGGTATGCTGAGGGTGTTTTTTTTCCTAAATAGTTATTCACTTTCCCTCCACATAAATCTAGGAACACTTCCTAAAAATTCAACCTTCTTCATCCCTTGCTCAAGAGCGTAATTAGTACATTTGCTTATAACCTGAACAGGTAAACAGATGTGGTTGCAAAAAACAAACAAACGTAAAACAGCTGTCTCTCACATTTTGAAACAAATAAAAATTACTTAATAAATTATATCTATATAATTAAAACCTGAAGTGATTACTTTAAACAATGACTCGTAATATCTATACAACCAATTTTCATTACGTTTTAAATAAAATTAAAGCTTTTTAGTCCATACCGAGGATTTGACAAAAATTCAATAAGACAGCCACAATTTCAAATAACGACAGTTTCATGGAAAATTATTATATTAATTTTACCATTTTATTCAGTTAACGTTAGTCGGTAATTGTACGGGTGTTATTAAGATATTGTTCACCAATGTCATAAAAAAGAAGTTGGCAAAGTCTCTGAATAAAGATAATGAGCTATAGATCTGCAAAAAAATCACAATAAGTTTGTGCTTACACTAGGATATACTAAAAAAACTGTGACTTGGACAAGACCCGCTTCAGTGGCCGCATGGCCTAAGGCATCAATCTTGCAGTAAACTAGACTGCTGATGACGGGGAGATCGAGGTTCGAGTCTCATTAAAACCTGAAGTGATTACTTTAAACAATGACTCGTAATATCTATACAACCAATTTTCATTACGTTTTAAATAAAATTAAAGCTTTTTAGTCCATACCGAGGATTTGACAAAAATTCAATAAGACAGCCACAATTTCAAATAACGACAGTTTCATGGAAAATTATTATATTAATTTTACCATTTTATTCAGTTAACGTTAGTCGGTAATTGTACGGGTGTTATTAAGATATTGTTCACCAATGTCATAAAAAAGAAGTTGGCAAAGTCTCTGAATAAAGATAATGAGCTATAGATCTGCAAAAAAATCACAATAAGTTTGTGCTTACACTAGGATATACTAAAAAAACTGTGACTTGGACAAGACCCGCTTCAGTGGCCGCATGGCCTAAGGCATCAATCTTGCAGTAAACTAGACTGCTGATGACGGGGAGATCGAGGTTCGAGTCTCAGTCGAGTGTACTGAGGGTGGTTTTCAAACATCATATAAATGCGGGTACTCTTAATCTAAATATAGCCTTCCTCATCCCTAAAGAAATATTAGCCTAATTAGTACATAAGCGTAAAACTCGAACGGTTAGTAAGACGTGGTACTTAAAAAGAAGTTTTAACAAGCAATAAAGTTGAACTAGGCCTAAGTGATATTTCGCCTTGGTACAACTCTTCATGTTTTTTACAATCAGTTTAATATAAATAAATATATAAACTTAAGGGTACCACGGTGGTGTTTGTGATAAGGCTCTCGCCTCGGAGCTCGATGATTTTGGTTTCAAACACGGCCAAGGTCAACGGATACTTACTTTTCAATAAAAATCTATAGCACAACTTACTTCGAAGGGAAGGTAAATTCGTCAATCATATGTCAATAGTGGCATGTAAAATATCCCCGGAAAGTTTGTGAAAATACCTTTCTCGGTAAAATCTGTAATCTCTTTCTCGATTTTTAGTCGAAATCAAATACGGAATGCAATGAGAAGCTACCGCAATTTCAGAACTCCAAAAGGATATGTGTTTTTCCCACCAGATGATGCGGGCAGACCTAACCAGCCAAAGGGATGAATAAACAACCAGCTCTGTATAAATGCGAAGTATATCAGGGCAACCCTTTGGTTTGAAACCCAAACACATTGTAAAAGTAAGCGACCAACATTATATTAACATTATCTCTTAGGTTTGTTGCTATGTTGATACACCCCATGGAAAAGAGACACTGGTTTCCCACCGGAAAGATCTAATAAATATATTTACTATTTGTAAGCGAGTTATACAATTTATCCAACCGGTAAATCTACAGGCACTAGATCTGGATTACAAGTATTATAGACGTAATGTCTTAAATTGTGTATCTCTTTTTGTTTTTTTACACATTGTCTTACTATCCGTTTGGGTTCTACGGATATCTATTATTATTATTATTATTATTATTATTATTATTATTATTATTATTATTATTAGCACCGTGTATTACTACCCGTTCGGGCTATACGCACTTACGCTAATGTGTAATGGT
>CABFOW010000638.1:219210-230315 GCA_902141385.1 Timema californicum
ATCTTGTGAATGTGGGGAATGTCAGGCCTCCGCCATGGTTCGGATTCCACGTTGAGCTGTAGGTCCTCCATTTCATCTCACAATCAGCCTACCATTACATATTAGCGTAAGTGCGTATAACCCGAACGGGTAGTAAGACGCGGTGCTAATGATAATAATAATTTTATTTTTGGGGCTATAATTATGTTTATCAAGATATGTTGTGTAAATATTAAGACTAATCAAAATAATCACCAATATAACTAAGAATAAAATTAAATCGCTAATTTTCCGTCAATTTTCACTAACATTAACTAGATTGCCGATGACAGGAGATTAAGGTTCAAATCTCATTTGGTTTTACTAAGGGTGTTTTTCCTAAAAAAAATTCCCTTCTCCTTTCACGCAAATGCGGGTTCACTTAATATAAATATAGCCTTTTTAATATATAGAACCATAATCGTAATTAGTAACATAAACGTAAACCATATCGGGTAGTAAGACGCGGTGATAAAAGTAACCAATTTATTATTTCTTCTCCCATCCAAAATAAGTTTAGCACAAATTTTTATTATATTTAAGTGCTACACGTTTTATTAACTTTATGAGATAATTGTATATTTGGGCCTACACTAATGATATAGATATTATAAATGCACCTTAATTTACGTGGAGTAAATATAGGAAAGACTTTTTTTTAAATGCATTTCAATACTCCAGACCGATATTCAAAATCCAACCTTCAGCGAATCAAATTAAACAAGATTGTCGCCTTAGACTGCGTGCTCACAGATGTGAGTAATGCCACAGTTACTAACCACTTAATATAAGAGCGGGAAGAGTGATGTAATTTACAGGACGTGCACCCCCAATGGAGGAGATCACTGTGAAAAACCACCCTCATTGAAGTCAAACGAGTTTCGAACGTTGAACTCTCAATTACTGGCATTAAAGTATATCGTGAGTCTGACGCCTTTAACCATGTGATGATCTGTGGGGACTATAATATTATGTTCGTTAGTAAGATTGACCTTTGAGCTCATCATAGGAAAACCTAACCTCTAACTAAAGTCTTGTGGAAACATTAAAATAATTATACATATATTGGTCATGTAAGTTGAAACTAATTAAGTACACTCCGCTTATCTAAAAAGTTATAATTATTCTTTGACGATTTCTATTTTTGTATGAATAGTCAAATAGAACTATAATTTTATTGCTCAAGATAAGAGTGATGGCCTTCAAGGTAAACTGAGTGCACATTAATGTAGCCTAATACTTTACGGTAAAGAAGTAATCTTAGAAACGTACGATTACGAACAAATTTAAATTAGTATTTTAAATATTTTGTTCTACATTTTTCTCGACTTTCTTTCATTTAAATGAAACATAATTTTGTGCCCAGTTTTTTTATTATTTATAAGACACTCCCCTAAATTAAAAGTTGGTACATTAACGAATACGAAAGAGAAAGCGTCATATTTCCAACTGTTACCATTAATCAAATATGTTAACATAACTATTAATGATTATTAACTTGATAAAATATTCATCAGAAATAGATCAACAAATGAGACGCAATACCACCCCATATTATACTATTATTTTATTTAATAAACAAATCCTGGCTATTTTTTTCTTAGATTCTTGTCTTACCGCTCTTTAAGTTGTATGCATATATACTAATAACTCTATTAGGCTGGATATGAGGAAGATGGAATTTAGAGGAAGTGTACTCGCAGTTGCGGGGAGGAAGAGTAGATTTTCTCAAACCACCGTAAGTACACCCGATCAGGATTTGAACAGCGAACTCCCTGTCATTGGCCGCGGCTATTATTAAAACGAGAGTGACGCCTTAGGGCATGCAACCACTGAAGCAGATTTCCGGATATTAAGAGCTCAGAAACATGACGAGAATAAATATATTTTTTAAATAGTTTACTACCAATCATTTGGAGGTAGTAGATTGTCACAATGTGCTTTTAAAAAATGCATCCAAAACATCATGCTGGGCTTACACCCCAGCCGCCTAGTTTTGAGTGTCACTATTAGTATAGTAAACTCTATTGGTTATTCTTACATTATTGCCAGGCTTCCACCATGGTTCGGATTCCACGTTAAACTGTAGGTCATCCACTTCTTCTTACAACCACCCTACCATTACATATTAGCGTAAGTGCGTATAGCGCGAACGGGTAGTAAGACGCGGTGCTAATAGTAATAATAATAATAATTATTATTATTAGCACCACGTCTTACTACCCGTTCGGGTTATACGCACTTACGCTAATGTGTAATGGTAGGGTGATTGTGAGATGAAATGGAGGATCTACAGTTTAACGTGGAATCCGAACCATGGTGGAGGCCTGGCATTCCCCACATTCACAAGATGTCTTGTTAGAGGTGAAGGAAGGGTTTGCTAATCAGATAAATCTGTGCTGGGACCGAGGATTGAACCCCGGCCACCAGCACAGAAGTCCGACACCTTACCCCTAGACCGCCAGGTCACCAGCAATAATAATAATAATAATAATAATAATTACAATAATAATAATAATTACACTATTACTAACTACGTTATAAATAAATTATTTTTTCGAATTTAAAAAATATTTATACTCATCTTTTCATAGTAACATTTCTTAGAGAAATGGTTTGATCTATATTAACGAGATAGTTTAACCCTTGTTATATTTTAATTATAATCGAATAGTCATAAAAATAGCTGATTTTAGCTAATATTGATTAATGATCAGTAAATTTATAAAACTTCTGGAAAAAGTATTGGCAACATTTTTAAAACAACTTAAAACTGCGTGGTATAGAAAAAATAGACAAGTATTTTATTCATGTATAGTCTTAATTCATAAACTTTGTAAATTAAATTTATAAACAGTTAAGCTTAATAATATCTAATGCATTAGGATTAAATGTGTATTTTAGAATATATATTTTGCACTGAATAAAACTACTTGTGTGGGATATCCGTATCTAATTGCTTCAACTGGTTAGGGAAAAGGAAGGAACTATTTGAAGAAAAAATATTCGCATTTATATAGAAGAAGAGTAGGAAACAATTAGGAGAAATACAGCCTCAGTAAAATCAACCTTTTTGTTCTAGCCCCGACATCCCATCATACGAAAACCCATCTGGATGAGCATAGTGTTCGTTCGCGTCCCTTCTAGTGTGGGTAGCTCTAGTCTTAATAGCTTCTCTCTTTTTTTTAATAGAAGCATGTATACAAATAAACAGAAATTCAAAATAATAGTATTTATAGTTGCTTAGTACAAGTATTTTTTTTTGTTATTATTAAAACTACTCGTTTTTGAAATACCTATCTAGGGAGTTTGTCACACTCGTTCAAAGTTAAATAAATTAAATACTTTTCAAAACGTGAGTGTAGAATTTTTATAAAAACAAAGTTGACTCTGGGTTAGGTCAATTATGTTTCCATTTCATGATTTAATCTTCACGATCGTTAAATATTCCACAAAAATAAACTATATATATATATATATATATATANAAATAATTTAATAAATCTACACTATCTTGTGTAAACACAAACTGGTTGGAGCACAATTAAACTATTAAATCTAGACTCGAACCCAGTTACTTCCGAAGAGAAAGTTGGAGAAATTTACCACGCCATTATTTTGCGGATGGGTATGCAATCATCCTTACTCGCCGAACGCCTGAATGGAACTGAATTCTTAGGCGGTATTTCTCCCGCCCGGGGAGATGTTACGCTATAAATTCGAACACCACTTCGTGGCGTCAGTAGATTGGTTGGAAATACATGGTGTATTCTTGGTTTTAACGTAGCATAGATCCATTGTCACGCTTTGTGTTGTACGCTTTAATTGAATATAACACGCACGCACGTTGCTTGCTCTAAGCTTTGATTGATTATAATACATATATACCCCTTGGCACTCTTGAGTGCTGCATTCTTACATTGAATGGAATATATCTCCTTTTGAACGCTGGTAGCCCTACGCTCTTTGAATTGAACATGTACCCATTAGAACATTAGTAGCTGTACATTGTTTGAATTTAACATACGATATACCCCTGAGAACTCTAGTCGTTGTACTCTATTTGAATGGAACATATGTCACTTGGAACGTTGGTAGCTGTACATTGTTTGAATTGAACGTATTCCCCTTAGAACAATGGTAGCTGTACACTATTTGAATGGAACATATATCACTTGGAACGTTGGTAGCTGTACATTGTTTGAATTGAACGTATTCTCCTTAGAATGCTGGTAGCTGTACGCTTTGTTTGAGTGTGACATTTAGATGTTGGCACATTGTATAGTGTAAAATGGTATCAATACTTTTAAAATAATAATAATAATAATATATTGGTGTTTTACAATAATTATTTTTAAACACCCACAAAGCTCTTTTTAAGTATATGGGATACTATTTTCGTCTCATTTAGGAATACATAATTTTATATTAATAAATTTTAAAATATCTTAAAACTTTCATTCACAACTATAGATTTGTTTGAAGATTTTTTTTTGTTTACTAAACTCGCATATGAATCTAAGTTATAGTAAAATACATGATGGCCTAAGTATCTAAAACATTTAAAATAAAACATAACATTTAAAAGAAGGAAGTTTTTGAGAGTTAGGAATGAAATAAATTTTATAAGCGGACACAATTTTATCAAATTACTAAATGCCACAATATTTAAAAGTATTGAATTTAAAATGAAAAAACTAATTAAGCTGTTCCAACTTTAATGTTATCAGGTGAAGAATACATAAAAACACTATTTGATAAGTTTTCTAGCTCAATCGTAGCCTTATATATGATCTTCCGGTCTATGGGACGTGAGATAGATTATTAAGGTCCCTAACTTTAATAAGCGAAGGTTGGACAGATTAGTTTCACCAAAGACTTTCTTATATTTTCTATTTTTCTGTACTGTTGATCCCCATCTGACAGTAATCAGTTATTACAATCATTAACATGGCTTGGATGTGTTTGAATTAGACATATGCCAGTTTCTCTCTACAAGGTACCTTATAAATTAAAACACCTATATATATACTAAGAATAATACTTTATTCTCTGTCGAAAAGATGATAAACGTTTCCACAGAAATCAGAGCATATGTTGGGAGAGTTGATATAAAAAAAATCTGTTTGAAATAATCCAGAGCGAAAGTTACTCAATTTGAATAAATACTAATAAATCAATTAAAATAACTGGTCTAGTTTCTTGTTTGAAGTGTTTATTTTGTCACCCAATATTCTACTCCATCTTGAAGTGAAAACTCGTTTTTTATGGTCCGATTTGGTTTTGGATTGTGTTAATTAGGTCGATTAAAGATCCGGTTTTCATTTACAAGCAACCTTAAGTGAGGTAAGGCCTTTATAGAAATATTATATTTATGTATATTAGTTAGATCTTTATAATATACTTGATATTGTACATGGGTAATTTGTGATCGTATTTTAAGGTAAATATCTTCGGTGATTTATATTATTAAATTATATTATATTTTAACTAAAAATGTAAATATATCTATTTATTATATGTTTGATTTAAAGTATTCAACAGTTTTTATTAGGGAAAGTTTGAGTAAAAAAACCTTCTGTGTAACAGTTTTAATTGATTACATAAATATATTGCTTACAATATTTATTTTAATAACCATCTTTTTAGAGGAATTTGTAATCAACCAGGTGACCTGGTGGTCTAGGGGTAAGGTGTCAGACTTCTATGCTGGCGGCCGGGGTTCAATCCCCGGTCCCGGCATAAATTTATCTGATTACCAAACCCTTCCTTCACCTATGACAAGACATCTTGTGANTTTATCTGATTACCAAACCCTTCCTTCACCTATGACAAGACATCTTGTGAATGTGGGGAATGCCAGGCCTCCACCGTGGTTTAGATTCCACGTTAAACTGTAGGTCCTCCAGTTATTCTCACAATCATCCTACCATTACACATTAGCGTAAGTGCGTATAACCCAAACAGGTAGTAGGACTCGGTGCTAATAATAATAATAATAATAATGTAATCTACCAATGAGTGTGTTTCGCTATTTAATTTCCATTTCAACTAACTTTTTAGAGAAAAAATACTATCACTGATTTAATGATTACATACTAAAATTATTAAAACTACAAGATATGTTAAATTTTACTCAATATTTAAAATATAGATCAACAAATTATAGAGTAGTGAACAAAACAAAATCTTGACCTACTTTTAGAAGTTAGTTGAACAATATAAAAAACACTAATAAAATTTGATTACGTAGATTATAAATATATGTAAATTTTATCAAAAAACTATAGACGCTTTGCAGTTTAATATAGATTTAAATACCCAATTTATCAGATATAAATCTGTCACTTTTGATAGATATTATCAATACTTAGAAAATAACACTAATACCCATTTTAATTGTTATTTATGTATACCTATAAATCTATATTCTTTTAGTCGTTGTAAAGGGATAATTTTAAGATACATATATAGTTATTTAAATTAAATTATATATTCTAGTTCATACGTAGTATAGGGGTATATGCCGTCACAATTTATATAGACTGAACTGCCGATGATAGGGAGATTGGGGCTCAAATTTTTGTCTGGTGTATTGGAAGTGCTATGTACTAAATAGTTTTCCATTCCACCTCCACGCAAATGAGGGTGCACTTAATACTGATTCAAACTTACTCATATTTAATACATAAGCGTAATCAGGAAAATGTATGTACATCCCAAATGGGTATTAAGACGTAATGCTAAAATAAAATATTCAATACAATTATGCATGGAAACACTTCCTAAAATAGAGAGCGATACACTATTCATATTTTAACCATTCAGTAGTACTATAAAAAAAACTCAATAGGTGATAAAGCACTGTAATAATTTAAAAAAAAGATATTTATATAAATAATTATACATATTATGAGTGCATTTTAAATAATGGGTTTCAATTTCTTCATTAGAAATTTAATTTTTCTTTGCCTTCATACTCCGGCATATTTGTATGTATGTACTTGATTGAATTTAATATTAATGTGGTCAATTTCTGTCGGAAAGAACCCACATAAATTATGCAGTGTCGTGACTACTTTTGTAACTAGGTTCATATTAAATAATGCACTTGGTAATTTACTTTCTCAAATATTAACGTTTACCTTTCTAATTTAAAAGGCGAGGTTCAAATTGTTTGTCCTTAAACACACTAATGTTGAGTAGAAATCTAAAATATTAGACAAATAGAATAAAAACTATTCATTATACTTCAAATGAAAGCTCTCATCTAACATGAAGAAATGTTGTAAGAGTTTACACAAATAAATATGAGCTATCAAAGATTAACTATGGATGATACCTAACAAACATTATTGAATAGGCTTATGTAATATTTATTTACATAGTATATAACAGTGGTGTACATAAGGTCGATCACATATTGATTTAAATCTTTAGCACCGCGTCTTACTAACCGTTCGGGTTATACGCTTTATGTACTAATTAATCAAATGGATTAGGAATTGGGAAGGTTTAATTAAAGTAAGTGAACTCACATTTGCGTGGAGGGAGAGTGGAAAACCATTAAGGAAAAACCACCCCCAGTTCACCCGACCGAGATTAGAATCTCGATCTCACCGTCCTCAGCAGTAGAGCTCAACACGACAAAAATAGAATAAAAACTATTCATTATAATTCAAATGAAAGCTCTCATCTAACATGAAGAAATGTTGTAAGAGTTTACACAAATAAATATGAGCTATCAAAGATTAACTTTGGAAGATACCTAACAAACATTATTGAATAGGCTTACGTAATATTTATTTACATAGTATATAACAGTGGTGTACATAAGGTCGATCGCATATGGATTTAAATCTTTAGCACCGCGTCTTACTACCCGTTTGGGTTATACGCTTTATGTACTAATTAATCAAATGGATTAGGAATTGGGAAGGTTTAATTAGAGTAAGCGAACTCACATTTGCGTGGAGGGAGAGTGGAAAACCATTAAGGAAAAACCACCCCCAGTTCACCCGACCGAGATTCGAATCTCGATCTCACCGTCCTCAGCAGTAGAGCTCAACACGACAAGTGCTTTAGCCAACTACGCCACCGAGGTGGGTCAATATTGATTTAAAGTCGAACATCAGTGAATGTTTTAAACTATCTATTTTTCCTACTTAAGAGCTAAGAGAAATATATACATTTGAAGAAAAGTAGCGAGTCGCACAACTTAAGTTAGTATGTTTAGATCACATTATATAAAAAATACTATCTAGCACTTAACATTTACATTTAATAATAATTAAAGATGATTTTAAATATATTTTTATTTAATATTATATTATGACATTAATATAGTTAGGGCCTACTTTAATTTACTAAACTACGTAAATAATATGGATATTTATGATTTGTCCAATAGCTCTCAAATTGTTTTACACCAAAATATTATACAACGCTAGAGTCCCGAAGTGATTATAGTGCAAGAAGGGCTGTAATATTGACTAACAATTTATAACTAAAAATATATCACAATTAGGTTTGTATTGGGGAACTAGATCTCAAGGGCGAAAAAATGGGGAACCACTAGTCTATAATATAAGTATTTCTAAATTATTACGTGTATGTTTTTTAATCGATATTCACTTTCTATAAACACTTTAAACTATCAATCCCCAATAAATTAGTTACCATTTCCTCTGCCTAGCCAACAAATTCTTGGAAGACTTAGGAAGCTAAAATGTGAAGGCAGGTAGTCCCTAGCCCATAAGGGTGTAGATATATTTGATGACAAAAAATTTCAATGGAGGCTCCCAAAATGGGGGCTTTTCTAAAAAAAAAAATTCAAAAATGTATTTAGGCTAAATACAGCTAATCTGCAAGGCCGTAGTCAAGGTGAGCCTTGGGGGCTCAAACCCCTCAAAATTTGACCAAAAATTACTGACTCATTTAAGGTTAAGACAAAACAATAAAATACAAGCATATAGCTGGACACCACCATTATAATATATATTCACTGTACATTAAAAAAAAAGTTTTTGATTGTGTTCATTAGTCAGACAACAAAGCTAGACAGACTCGGACGAAGTATTATTGAATGTGGGGAAAGTTGTGGAAGTCTTTGAGATTAGGAAAAAACAAAACCTTTCAATTTGTAAATATTCGAGAACATATCGTAAATGAGTTGGCAAAGAAACAAGAATCAGAGAGCGAGGATGGGATAAGTCCTACCTATATGAAAACGGTTTTAGGTTGTTTTTTAACTGCCATAAAAGAGTCTTCCTATATGACTATAGCTGTAGGCAGGGCTGTCGTAATAAATAGGCTACTAGCCATAATAAAAAAATACTCCCCCCCCTTAGTTTACCCCGTTTCCCTGCCATCAGTCAACGTTTTAAATACCTCTGTGTCTTATAAAAGTCTTAAAAACATTTAGTCATGTTGGAAATGTATTTATTTGGATAATGTACAGTTTTGGACTATGTGGGAAGGGCAGGGGTAATTCAACATTTTATACAAGCACAAATTATTAAATCTCTAACTTTATTATTGAAAGAAGAAATCATCTTTAGAATTATCCAAGGTAGGTTAATGATAGCTAAACTTTTTTTTTATGCAAGGGAGAGGGATAATGGAGGGGTGCCAGAACGGCCTGAAAGAAAATTGTACAGAAAAAATGGTTAAGTTGATACAGTGCAATAAAAGAATGCTTTACAAAACTTCACTTGTACAAAATGGTAGCAGGTTCATGGTTACGATACGCTACTTGAAACAGTATCAGGGTGAAAATGATGGACCTATGAATTTATTAAGCACGCAAGCGCAAAACTTATATTGTCAGAATAATCGTCACGAGCACGATTTAGTTGAAGTGAGCTATGAGGACACCATCAACTAACAATCACATAACAGTGGATTCAAGAGCCACGAACAGACTGTACCAGAGTAAACTGGCGCACTTCAACCCCCAATTAAATATATCTCAGTGTCGGGCCGGACTTCGAAAGTGAAAGTGGTGTCAATATAGTTCGTTCCCTAACGTTAAGTGCAACAAAAACACGTGTAAACTTCAATCACCTTGATCGAGCCTACTGAAAGGTAAGTAAAAATAAAACTAAATGTTTGTTTACTTTATGAAATATAACACCTGGTTTTATAATGGCTGTTTAAGGAAAGTAGGCAATGTTAGAACGTTAACTGAACTATAAGATTAAACTTGCTCTTTAATGAAGAATAAAAGTGAATCACATTTAAATGAACATTAAACATGAGCTTCCGCGAATCATTACTCAAACAAGTGTGTAATTATTTTTACACTATATTCGGGAGTGTTCCCACGAAACTATGACTCTGGCTTAATAAGACTACAAGATCATTGATATAAGTTTTAGTTTAGCTTGATCAGTTAAAATAAAATAACTTTCCCACTAAATAAATAAAACGTTATAAGCAAACTAACTCAGGTCACACACTTTTAGACCGATTAGAGTGTTTAACTTTGGTGAATAAACCATAGATAAAATGTTGTGTTCCTATTGTTGGAAATAAATTAGTGAATCAAAAGGTGAACTTAAAAGTGTCTTCTACTTTATAAACAGATTATAAACGAACATGTTAACAATCAAAGAAGTTAAGACTAACTTTATATAATTCAAAGCTAAACATGTTTTCACCAATATTAGTACACTCTAGAATGCTATATTACATTGTGAAGTTTGATTATGTGTTTCTTTCCTAGAAAATATTTCTATATTATTAATGGTAATACTTGTAGTACATAAGAACTAAGGTTTATAAATATCATATTTTTAGTACTTGTTATTATAAGCCTGTCGGTTCAAACTAGTCAAGTGAAATACCGAAGCTCAAACATGAATAGTTTCTTTATCTAAAGGCAAAATATGAATCCTATTTAAATTTAAACTAATAGACTATATTAAATATTCAAATATAAATCGTAACAATACGATATAATATTTAAAGCATTGTGATACAACACGTATCCACCTAATTTATGATTATACTAGCAGCCCAACCCGGCTTCGCACGGGCATAATAATATAATAAAAGAAAATACACAATGTTTTACAGTGAGTTTC
>CABFOW010000639.1:0-17453 GCA_902141385.1 Timema californicum
CTCACAATCACCCTACCATCACACATTAGCGTAAGTGCGTATAACCCGAACGGGTAGTAAGACGCGGTGCTAATAATAATTTATCTTATTGTAAACACCCTACTCTACTCCCTATCCTAAAGTGGACCGATACCAGGGCGTACAAAGATTAAATTTATATTGTGTAGGACGTCGTCCAAAGTGATTACCTTAATGAGTGAACGCCGGTAGACACGATCATTGATCTCAGGACCACCAGATGCCACAGGACCTATATAAGTTGGAGGTAGAAAGGTAAACACAGCCGGAGATTGATAAATAAATAAGTATTCAGACCTTCTGGGAAATTAATTTGATGCCTTAGTGTAATGTGCCACTGTTATTAACTGATTGGACAATGGCTAATATACATTCGCAATTAAATACAGTAAATTAAGACCTAATACAACAATAAAATCCGATACACAAAACAATGATATACACCCTTTTATAAACGTAAACGATGGTTCATATACAATTTTTTTATTTAATGGATCGTCTCCATGACGACAGATAATAAAGTTTATTTAAGAATATAAAATGATTATTTAAATAAATTTAGATTAATTTTAGGTAAAGGAGTCTTTAAAAACAAGTTAAGTATTATTTAGATTAATCCATTTGCAGTCTTTAGGATGGATCCTAAAGTGACGTTTTTAAAATACGACATTGATTCCGTTTTGTTCATCCACAGAAAGTTTGTTAACAATGGGATAACTTAGGCCTTTAGATTTAATTTCCTTTCAATAATGGATAAATGTTCAACGAAATGAGTTATTTAGTCACACATGAATGTGAAGATATCCCGCATCCACGAAAATTGATAAGTTAAAATAATAAAACTTCGTTTAGATTCTGCCATAATTGTTGCAACTTAGCTAACCAAAAACTGCTTACCGAAACTGTTGATTATATGGTATATACCTTGCCAGGTTCACTAAATAAAGCACACTTACGACGCCCTTAAACATACGTCCTTGGTGGTGCCCAGGGTACACCAATGGAGGCTGTCTACACGTTGTACCCGCAATTAGATGATTTGATAATATTTATTATGGAAGTGTGAGCCGGTGGAAGTTTTAAACCCAACCTAACCCTAATTTACCAACCCCTGGCGTTCTTTGGGATGATTACCCTTAAGAGTAAAATACCCAAAGTGTCAGATGGAATTGAACCTGGAACTTCTAGGTCTGTATCTAGATGCACACCACGTGGGCTGGATAAGGTTAAACCTAAACACATGTGCTGTATAGTGAAAATAGTTTAGTTTGAAAAATATATAATAAAAGAAAGAGAAATGCTAGTGGGCAAATCGGCCGGTGACATTCCTAGGTAGGCAATACATTCCCGTCCTTCTAGTGTCAAGAGCGTTGCCTACCTGTGACATCACGGTTGATTTGCAGTGTTAGTGAATTTACGTTTTACTGAGCGAGTTTTAAAGATATAGCGTTAAAACAAAAGCCATAAATTCTTAAATAATTCTAAAAATAGTCCTACATTGTCACAAAATTATTTTATTTTTATCAGGTGACCTGGTTGTCTAAGGGTAAGGTGTCAGACTTCTGTGTTGGGGTTCCGGGGCTCAATCCTAATTGAAACAACTGAAATAAACTTATTTTAAACGATTTGTATTTAGCATTGAACTATCTTGCTATAAAACATGTCTGATATTTTCTCATGTATATTCACGGACAAGTAACCCGAATTACCGGTCATGCCGGTTAAAAACAGGAAAAATAACAATCCTACCATTGGTGAATGACCTTTCCCTAAATTTCTGTTAACATTTCCAGAACACTCGGTTAAGGTCGTTGCTTACTAGTAACGTAGCTGTAAATCAACATAGTATTTATTTCCCATTTTATGTAATTGCGTTTTATTCGATTAGGTTTAAAGATAATATTAGAATAAAAAACATAGATTCTTTAATAATTCTAAAATAGTTTTATATTGTCACAATTTTTAAAAAAATTTTAGTAGATTTTTTGGTTGCAAAAGCGTGCTTTAAAAAAAATCGTCTATAACTTAGATTATTTGGTTTATTCACGAAAATGGCCTGTATGAATCTTACCGACATATCTAGAATATGAAACAAGAACAATATTTAATATTGAAACGCGAGTCATTGCTGTCCAGGCGTAAAATAGTAGAGTAAGAGTTTATACTCGCCAGTGGAAAAGGGAAAGTGTTATCAGCAGATAAGCCTCCATGTTGAATTGCTCATCCCCTCTTTCTCTTTCTATCTCATACATTTTTGTCAAAGTGTGGTAGTGCATAGGTACATCGAGCGAAGTTGCAACCCACTTCACAAAATAAATTCGAATTCACCAAGTAGGCAACTGCTTCTAACGGCGTTTTGGGAATCCTAAAACGTCGTAGCCGCTTGTTACACTTAATTTGGTATATTTTATTACAAATACTTGCAGCCTAATCATCCCTAAAGGATTGGGTTTCATTTTAATGAACAGTTTGTTTTTAAACATAGCAAATCCATTGGCTCTGTTTGGCTCGATTTGTTAACGTTACGTTACGGGAATCCTGATCACACTAGTTTATTAACGTTAATTTAACCTTAAGTTAACGTTCACTTCATTTTTAAAAAAAATGTGTAATCAGGATTCGCGTAACGTAACGTTAACAACTCAAGTAAAGCACGGATAATGAATTGGCCTCTTTGAAAACAAATTGTTCACCAAAATGAAAGCTGAGTATTTAGAGCTCAATGGGCCGCAAGTTCTTGCAGTAGAAGCTTACTGGACTATTATTATTATTATTATTATTATTATTATTATTATTATTATTAGGTATTCTGTCTTAATGCAAGGTTTATTTCTTTTGTCAGTGAACTTAGACCGACAATGTGACTTGTCCTCTGCCTCTTTCGTAAGCTCTCAGAATTTTCTTCTTTCCTTCAAGTCAAATATTGTTTGAATCTTTCTTCTTCCTAAACTCATATTTACCTCAACTTTTCCTTCTATGACTTCGTGCAGAAGACAGTTCCTCTTAAGGGTGTGTCCGATCCCGTTTGCTTTGTGCTGAAGAATCACAACCAAAATGGATCTTTTCTCACCCAATATTCTTAGGACTTCTTTATTTGTCACCTTGTCGGTTCACCTTATCTTCACAAGTCTTTTCCAGCATCACCAAGTATTCCTTTTCAATCTTCCTGAGAGTCCAAGTTTCTGCTCTGTACAGAGCTATTTTTAGCCCAGGAAGAGCCATTATCGGTTTTGTTCTCTTGACAAAAGGGGTTTTCAGGAAAAAAGCATTATGGAAATTTTCACTTTGCCTATCCACATAAAAGCACCATGGCTAAACTAACACTTCATTCTGTCCCGTTGGTGGCTGTTAAATCTTCAACCATCAATAGTATGGGGGGTGGAGCTAACGCTCTAGATCTGGCCATTCATTCTTGTCTTACCTCTGCTCTCCTGGCATATAGAGGAGTTTATTTCCGAGGGGGGGGGGGTGTTACCATTGAGGGGAACTCCACTATCCCCAGATGGTAGGATGAGACATGAGAATAATGATGATGGAAAGCTTAGGGGACCTACAGTTTTTAACGTGGGTTCCGAACCATGGTGAAGGCGTGGCATTCCACACATTCACAAGGCGTGAAAGCACACACTCTGCCAGAGGTGAAGGAATAGTTTGGTAATCAGATAAATCTGTGCCGGGACCGGAATTTGAGCCCCGGACTCCTAACACAGAAATCTGACCCCTTACCCCTATAACGCCAGGTCCCCTCCATCAAGAGTACAATTAATGTTCTATGTGCTGTACTTCAGTCGATCCTGATACCATCTTCACAAGTATCCCTGTGCAGGGTGTGTGTGATATACCCCACATCATTAGGTCCTTACAGAACTTAGCAGCCTCTGACCTTACTGCACCCGTTAAGCTTCCGCAACGTCGATGCCGCTGCCCACCTCCACTACGTGGAAGCATCTGCTAAGTTTTACCAGAGTGGACTCAAGAAACAGCTCTCACCCTCTGGTGTCCCTTTTGCCGGGGTAAGGAAAATGTGTGAGAGCATGCTGCTCAACTGGATGTATAAAATAAAGTGTAACAAGTGACTACGGTGTTTTGGACAAGGGCCCATTACATAGAAGAATAAATAGTCTGCATACCATAAACAAACAAATAAAGTACTAAATATCCGTGTTGACGTTGCCCGCAACATGATTGGCTAACTAAAACACGTGGTACCCTTCACAAAGAATTCACTTAACGGGAAAGTTCTCCTCTGTATAACGCTTAAGTTAAGTGAACGTTAAGTTAACGGCATTGTGATGGCTTCTATTCAAACATACGAGGAGAAAATTTATAAAATTTACGTTACATGAACATTTAATTGAACGTTAAGTAAATCGTGATCCAGGAATTAGAACTAGCGGCCACCGAAACCTTTCATGACAAAATCGAATGTCCTTTTTTAAAAAAATCCAGCTCCTAGTTGTGTTCTTTCCCCTTCTTGCGGTAGTGAGCCACCCCTATCTCGCCAAAGAACCCGATGAGAGAAGCTGCCAACCCGAAGAACAGGATGAAGTAAGCTCCTTGGACGTGCTGTATCTCTAGAATGGCTGGTTCGGCCTCTGTGACAGTGTCGCCGCTCTGGCGGACAGCTCGTTGAACTCTATCGGGGAGGAACTTCCTCACGACCTGTCCCTCCCAGGCTCTTATCAGACCCGAGTCTATTAAACGGTGGACAAGTCTGTTGTAGCTCTCGAGGAAAGGTGATCCTTTGCGGCAGTAGCTGGTGACGTGAGCCCAATAGACGTCTTCCGTCATGATCCGCAAATATGATACAGACTCCTCGCTTATGAAGTCGCCTATAGCGTAGTGACCTGGAAGGATAAGATAATAAAATACAGTAAATAGACAAAGTGGTACGATGCACCACACAGATTTTATCTTTTTTTTTATTGTTAATGACAACATCTGGGGTCTAGTGGTCAGAGTTACTGGCTACTGATCAAGAGGTCCCGGTTTCGATGTCCAGTGCTTTCAAACTTTATCTGTGAAGCAGTGGGTCTGGAAGGGGGTCAGATTAAACCTCGTGAGGACAAATGAGGAGCTACTTGAATAAAGAAGTAGCGGCTTCGGTTTAGACAACTGGGATTAACGGATGGAGAGCTTGTTGTGCTGACCACATGACACCCTCTATCCGCAAATATTGGTACTATCATCGCTGATTGTGGCGGCCGCTCGGTCGGTAGGCTGCCTTTAGCTTGCTAACCCACGCCTAGGAGAGACATTTACTAGATATTAAAGATTTGGGAAACTAAATCATAATATATATCGTTGAAGAAAATGTTCACCGAATAGCATGAATGAAATAATACACACTTTTATAGAAACATTAAGAAAAGAGGAATATCTCTGTCTACTAAAGAGGAAATACAATCAATTTTAATTGTCACATGGCTATATCTATTTTATTATATCTCAGAAACTATTGATTTTGTAACAATATATATAAAATAAAATATTTTAATTTTGAACAGCAATTTCCTTCTTGCCAAAAAAATTAGGTAAGCAGAACATTGAAAGTTTACGCCTTTCCTTCAGCCAGTGATAAAATTTTATACTTTAAAAAAATATATAGCTAGTAAAAATAAAGTGGAAATTTTAATAGTTGGATTCTTATAAAAAATTGTTTATATGAAATTATCTATTTAATAATATTTTTAAAATAAAAATATCTATGTATTTTTTGTTTTTCTTTAGTGATATTTTTTTAAATATTTGAATTATAGAATTTGCTACCGATCCGGTATGTCACATATTTACACTAATGGGATTGAGACGAGAAAGGTAGAATCTATAGGAATTGTATCCGCATTTAAGTGGAGGAGGAGAGGGAAACCATTTAGTGAAAATATCCTTAGTATACCCAGCTGAGATTCGAACTGCTACCTCCTCATCATTGGCAAACCAATACGAGCTAATGAGCTAGGGGTGATGAAGGCTGAATTTGGAGGAAATATTCCCACATTTGCGTGAAAGGAGAGGGGTAAACCATTTAGGAACCCCCTTAATAGACCCAACTGGTTTTAAACCAGATCTTCCTGTCATCGGTAATCTAGTCTTTTGCGAGAGTGACGTCTTAAACCATAAGGCCATCGAAGCAGATATCATTTTGTTATTAATTGAGTGGGTGAATGAGGTCCATATCTGCTTTAAATGAGACATTTAAAACGTACAGTCTCATTAAAGATAAATAAACCCAAAGTTTAAAATGCTATTTGGTTACCTTGAATCATTTCACTAGGGCTCTATTTTGTAGGATAAATCATACTGGAACCAAGCAAGGTAAGTTTATTACTTTTCAATGCAAATGAAGTGCGTATAACATAATTTAAAACAAGGTCAAATAATAAAACAATAATTTGCTATCCTTTCATTTCTAAAAGTTCTTATAATTTAAAAATAAATTAATATAATTTTACCTAAAAATTTAATTAAAATAAAAACTTTAATGCTGAATATTTCTAAAATTTAATTACAAACATGATCATTATCATTATTATTTAAACAATATAACGAGTATCGATATTCAAATTATTTAATATGGCTTTTCTCTTTCCTTTTTTCTTTCTCGCCAAATTGATTGGATCTTAAGTTTTAAATATAGGTCAGTGATTTAGTTAGATTTACATCAATGTTTAGGTGTGTGTTTTTTTTCCCCACGCAATTAACATATCTATCTTAGTGACCTTACAAATAACAATGATTCAAAAAGTCCATTCTCCTGTCAAGTGAATTCCGGTGAAGGTCCTACCAAATTAGCATTTAAAAAATTATTATTGAAGATATTATCTGCAAAATCATCCAACATGTGGGTTAAAACACTTTGTTGTGAGTTATTCTTAACATAAACATTAAAAAACACTTGCAAGATAATCCCAAATTGTTTCTAGTATACATACATACATACATACATACATACATACATACATACATACATACATACATACATACATACATAAATACAAACATACATACATACATACATACATACATACATACATACATACATACATACATACATTCATTCATACATAAATAGATATTTACATACATATATATACGTAGATACATATACACATACATAGGTACATACATACAAACATACATAAATACATACATACATAAACCATAAATACATACATACGTATATAGATACATAAATACATAGTTACATATATGCATATATAATGCATAGATGCATACATACATACATACAATACATACACACACACATACACATACATACATACATACACACATATATGGTTGTCTAGTTGGTAATTTTGCCCTTTATTCAATTTGATTCAGTTATCAGGACTCATCATGTAGATAGTCATCACGTATTAGTTTGTAGATTAAAAATACATATCATATATATATATATATAATTATAATATTTAGCACCGCGTCTTACTACCCGTTCGGGTTATACGATTTAAGTACTAATTACGCTAATGGATTAGGAATTGGGAAATATATATATATATATATATATATATATATACTATATGCCTAAATATTCTAGTCTTACTACCCACCTGAGATATCCAAATACATTTATTAATGGGAAAGGAATAAGGTAGGTAGATTTTAAAGGAAATAAACGTGTATTTACTTGGAAGAAGAGTGGGAAATCTGTTAGCAAAAACCTCATTAGTCAGTACACTCAGTCGGGATTCAAATCCGACCTTTCTGTCACATGAAAACCAATCCAAACTCCTTTTATTTTACGTCCCCGATGGTACGGATGTTTTTTTTTTATAATGACACATTTTTTATTACACATCTTACCGCTCGTCCGGGCAATACACGCTTTTAATCACACTAATCATTTAGGGATGAAAAACGTAGATTTTAGAGGAAGTGTACAGGCATTTTCCTTAAAGGAAGATTGAAGAACCATTTAATGGAGGGACACCTAAGTATACTCAAGTGCGATTCGAACCCCAACCTTCAGATCATCATCAACTCAAACTATATGAGCTTGGCGTTTAGTCTGAGTGAACTCCAACTCGAATGATTCATTAGTAATGTTGTAACAATAAATAAATATACACTTTTTCTTATCCAAGCGTCTTATTATCCGTCCGGGCTATACACAATGTACTTGTGCTAGGGATGAGAGAGGTTGCATTTAATATATATGTAGCTGCATTTTCGTGGAGGAAGAGTGGGAAACTATTTAGGGAAAGCCATTCTCAGTTCACCCAACCAGGAATTGAACCCCGATTTCTCTGTCGTCGGCATTCGAATCTATTGAGATAGTGATGCCTTAGACCAAATAAACATAATCAAACAAATTAATAGTTTCAACCAAGCCAAGTGGTAGATGACTTTTTTTAATGCCGCGTCTTACTACCTGTTCGGTTTATACGCCTATGTACTAATTATTACACTAATGAATTAGGGATTGAAAAGGCTTAATTTGGAAGAGTTGAACCAAATTTGCGTGGAGGAAGAGTGAAAACCCATCTAGGGGGAACAAACTCGGTGCAACTGACCGGGATCGAACCCCAATCTCTCCATATTCAGCAGTCTTGTGCAACACGTGATTAGCGCGTTATACCACGCGGCCGCCGAAGCGGGTTACACGACATTGCTGGAAGTACGTCCGAACCTGCCGGAAGGCGTTCGATGGCGAACGCCAAGTCCCTCGAGGTGGATCTTCTCCTCAGCTCCTCCTTCTTGTACACGTGGAACTGCTTGTACACGTGGCTGGTGACGTAATCCGTGGCGCCTCTGAGGACGTAGGCCCAGGCCTCGTGCGTGGCGGCCCAGGGCACGTTGCTCGCCGCGAGATCCGCCATCGTGTCTATCGGGGGCCAGTACCTGTGGGTAGCACGTTATGACTGTAACTGCTGCTCGCCTACAATCCAATTTTCATAACAAGAACCTTTTCTGACAGACAAAAGCTACTAGATCAACTTCTCACGTAGTGGCCAGTCAGTCTCGACTGCCGAGGAGAAAGGGGTTCGAATCCCAGTCATGTGTGTAATAAAGATTTTTTCCACTCTCCTTCCACACAAATGAGCGTATGTGTATAGGTATAACCCGAAAGGCTAGTAAGGCGTGGAGCTAAACAAGAAATACTTTTACGTATTTCTACGTCAACTCAAGTGTAGCTTTATTATATATATATTATTTATTTGATATACATAACGCTCACTTTCTGAACTGACTGATAATATCAGCACGCGACTATAAGCTAATTTAAATCTAGAACAGACACAATAGCTATCTCCTGGCCATTTATTCATCATTTTGAAAGGGGAAACCCATATTTCACCAATTCTAAATATTTTGGCCTGGGACTCTTTTAACTCAGAAGAGAGAGACACTTCACCTACTGAGCTAGGCTGTCGGACGATATTATTATTAAAATTGAAGGAAAAAAACCATTAGTAAAATAGTAAGAAGTTATGAATGCTGGCCACAAAAAAAAGTATGTTTGCGTGTTCTAAAAGATTCTTCCTATGAAAATTTGACTCTACAATCAGTCGCACCCCCTGGGTGGAAATGGACTCACAATATTATATGTCTTTAACAACACAGGCAGTCGCATGTCGGAAATTTTGGACCAATTTTTCAGAAGGAGATTTCTTAATATCGTATGCAGGTGAATTACTGTACTCAAATAAAACAAGTAGTTATTTGTTCTAGCCTAACAGTTCGTGAAAAATATATATAAGAGATTATCGACTTTATTATTTTTATAATAATAACAAATTATTTAACCACATTTTTTTATATCTAATTACTATTTGTAAGCTTTAATATGACTATGATAATTTTATATTAGTTGGTATTACACCTAGAGAGATTTCATTAAAGCCAGTCTTTGTTTGAGCAGAAGATGAACACATCACGTCTCACAAGGACGAATGCAACTGATTATATTATTACTATTATTATTATTATTATTATTATTATTATTAACACCACGTCTTACTTCCCGTTCGGGTTATACGCAATTACGCTCATGTGTAATGGTGGGGTGATTGTGAGATGAAATGGAGGACCTACAGTTTAACGTCGAATCCGAACCACGGTGGAGGCCTGGCATTCCTCACATTCACAAGATGTCTTGACAGAGGAGAAGGAAGGGTTTGGTAATCAGATAAATCTGTGCCGGGACCGAGGATTGAACCCCGGCCGCCAGCATAGAAGTCTGACACCTTACCCCTAGACCGCCAGGTCGCCGAACTGATTATAGATTAACCATTGTCATCATGAACGATTCATTAGTTGTGTTACAGGTACCTGGGCAATGTCAGCACGGAGGCAAGGCCACCAGCATAGCTCGCTGTCACCAACATGAACAATACATCAGTTGTGTTACAGGTACCTGGGCAATGTCAGCACGGAGGCAAGGCCACCAGCATAGCTCGCTGTCACCAACATGAACATGACGTGCAACCAGTTGACCACGTGCCTGTTCGGACCTCTAACACCGCTGTGTCGGATATCGTCGTCCGGAGTTTGAAGGAGCAGTAGTCCCACGATCAGCAAAGTGCTCTCCCCAAAACTAGCTCCCTCTGCAAGGTCTTGTTCTTCTAATGTCCCTGTGGAAACCAAACGGCGAAGCGAGAAAATACAAGTGATTTTTTTTTTTAATATAAGATTCAAATTCAATCCAGAAATTCACCATTCTCTTAAAACTTTCTTAAGATCATGAAATGTGAAATGGTTGCAAAGATAAACCCACCATAGTAGTAGACTTTATAGCCTTTATTTTCAAAACTTATTTATTTACACAAGAAGTCCTACTCGTGGGTTGCTTGCTACAAGGGAAAACAAGCTTAACAGGACTGGTGGCCTACTGGTAAATGGTTTCTTACCATTCAGTTTCAAACTTGCCCTTTGAGAGCTAAACTCTCAACCGATTAACCGAGAAACTAAATGCAAGGTTACGCTCGAACCAGAAGACATATTGAAATGCGGCTATGTACAGTATTAATTTTATAACATCTATATATGAATAGGTAAATAGTTTTTTAAACTATTCAATAATTGTTTCCCTCCATTTTGTTGTATTTTTGAAAATTCTATAAAATTATTTCATTGGTCTCATTTACACGTTTAAAAAAAAATTAAAATACAGAAAACTGCGACATGATGCAACGTCTTGTTCAATTGATGTTACTTACCTAAATCAGCTGTTACCCGTCGAGTGAGACGTGTTCTTAAATCCAATACACATGCGTACGTTTATTACAATATATTGTGTATGTATGGATGGTCTTCAACCCGAAGGCTGGTCGGATCCTCAACAGTTCCACCGTCAGCTGTTAGCCCAGGCAGCCCTGAAGAGGTCTACAAGGGAAATGAGGAGCGAGGTTGCTTTCCTCATTGAGCCAGAAGGTACCACTATTGAACAGCAATCTGCCAAACCCACCAAAATGCCGATGCTTTTAGTAAGATTTTTTATCTATTTTTTTTTCTAGGTGTATGACCTTACTGACAAGGAGAGACATGGCATCCAGTTCGGTCGCCTGTATGTAGACAATTCGTCGCTCTGGTGGAACAGAACGTTGCCCAGGGTACGCCTGGGGAGGTTGTCCACACGTCGCGTCGTACCCGCATTGAGATGATGTAATGATAGTTATTATGAAAGTGTTGAGATTTTTTTCACGAAAATAAAAGATCGCGTGATCTATTCTGACGTTCCATTCAGATGAGAGAAAAGAACCCGCTTGTTGCCTATCCATTCATTTTCAGTAGCACTTTAAAGCTGGTGTACGATACATTATGGCCGACAACGTAAACTCTAAGATGCATATATATCTTTTGTTTCTCAGAGTAACCAAAAGAAAAAATAGAAGGTGGTTCTAGGTTTACCCTTTAATTAATAAAATTGTAGATTACTTGAAGGTGATTTTAGTTTGAATTTTGCTAGACTACGCCAGTTATGACGATAAGTTTTTTCAAATATTTTCGTATGTCTGTGGCAGCATTTGACGAATTGCTGCATTGTTTTATCCCCAAGTTTACTGAAAGCTGATACAAATATGAGAAATGTAATCTTACTATCAGAAAAAGTGGTAGCTACGTTAAGGTAAAGAAGGAAGAGAACTCTGCTTGTTAACTTAATAGATGTAATTATTTAAAAGTGCATAAATAGCATTGTTGAAGGCCTAATTTCAATTTGTGTATCTAAGGGCAATGTAACTTAAATTATATATCCATGATAGCTATAAACACACATGTATATTTATATACATATATATTTATGTACACACACACACACATATATATATATATATATCTTGTCAAAGTTTATTAAGGCTATGAGAAACTATTGATCTATTTGCATTTGTTGAAATACTTTTAGGTGGAATATTTTATTAAAACAACCTTAGAATTGTTGAACACTCACTCGCAGACATTTTTATCACAAACTATCGATACGTTCTACCTCCAAGAGCTCCAACTATAGAAAGATCGCACGATTTACTGCCGCTCGTCTGAAAGCCTACATTTGACTCAATGTATCTCAAGGTCGATATGTCGCGCGACCAATAATCTCGTCGCTAGATACAAGCGACTGTTCTAGGCCCGTGGCGTGAGAATTTTACCGCGCGATATTTTCGCTCCCTGTGTGAACGCTCACATTTGAACCAATGTATCTCAGCGGGTAAAATTCACGCTACAAAATACCTATTGTGTGAAAGGACATTTAAAAACTAGCTAAAGCCATATATACCAGACTCTGGTGAACTTTGGGATAATTTCCCTTAAGATAAAAGTACAAAATACCTATCGTATGAAAGGACATTTAAAAACTAGATAAAGCGATATATACCAGACTCTGGTGAACGTTGGGATAATTTCCCTTAAGATAAAAGTACTCAGGGTGGCAGCCCTAAAAAGTGGTATTTGCAATGACGTCTGTCTGTGTGTCTGCTTAAACTTCAAATTAAGAGTAGTTTAAGAAAGGGCGAGAAGAGAAAAAATAGATTTTCTCAAAATCGATTCTAACGATTTTGATTAAAATTCATAATTAGGTGCTGATTAAGATTATAAATAAATTGGCTATTTTTATTTTACCATTAAAATTAATTTTAGGGTACTTTAAAGAAGCAGAAACTTCCGTATCTCAGCAACTATTTGAGATACTAAATAACTTGTCATTGAAAAATTGTAGTACTATTAAAAGTAGAAAACTTTTATATGAAATATATTTTTTTATAAATCCAACAGTTTCTGAGATATTGGCAAATATATTAATACAATTTTGTGAGTTATAGTTGTAAAGAGATACTACTTGAGTTTTAACGCAATAATTATCCAATGCCATAGAGTAATTAAATATAAGTCTCAAAAAGTTTATGTTATTTTTCCTTAAACCTCTTAGGAGAAATGTTAGTACAACAATGATCTATATCCATTTTAGACTCGATAGTTAATATTTACATTTGTTATTGGTCAAAATTTATAAATGAGAAATTTAATAGCAATGCGATGGCATGAAGATTTGCAACACCTAATAAAATGTTGAAAATTTTAACAGGAAGTTGAAATTTTAATACGAAGTTTTGACCCTTGTGGACCCAATATTGATCTTTTTTTATCGGTCCAAACATACAACTGAGAACATTAATTCTTTAAAAACAAAATTATAAAATTTAAAACCGAGACTATAAAAAAAGTTTTACATAAGTATAGTGCAATTTATGCTTGGGTTTGCTTGTGTATATTATTTCGTTTCACATATATTACGAGTTTTGAGTAAATATCTCCATTTTCAAACAATAGAGTGAGAAAGTCCGTGTGGAGTACTGTACCATTTATTTTAGTTGTAGTTAATTTAATTCTTTCACTGTATATGTTGTTTTATTTTTAATAATCAAAACGTTGAATACCCTGCATGCATTTTTGATTTTGTATATTTATCAGTGTGCCCAGATATCCTTAAAAGAAATCATGGTTCACACGGTGTTGTGTGAACGGCCCACGACCCCCAAGGTCACACCTTCATTACAATATATTTGTTACAAAATATATTTTATGTTTTACCATCGAGTCTTACTACCTGCTCAGGTTGTACATAAATGTACTATCTACGCTAATGGGTTAGGGATGAGTAAGGTTGAATTAGAGGAAGTGAACCCGCATTTGCATGAAGGGAGAGTGGAAAACCATTTAGGAAACACCCCCCACCCAAGTTCACCCGACCGAGATTCGAACCTTGATCTCCCCGTCCTCAGCAGTCGAGCTCAATACGACTAGCGTGTTAGCCAATTACGCTACCAAGGTGGGTGAGTAAGGTTGAATTTAAATGAAGTGTACTTACATTTGCGTGGAGAAAGAGTGGGAAACCTTGTAGGAAAAATCACCCTCGGTACACCTGACCGGGATCAAACCAATAGCTTACCTTCATAGCTAGTCTAGTCTATTTGAAGAGTGACCCCTTAGAGTAGACCATGCGACCACCACAGCGGGTTAAAAAATACATCTACCTTTTAATAATGCGATAGAGGCCCTGTCTATCAGGTAGTGGGTCACTATAGCAAGCACAGTGAAGAGCGCCAGACACCACCACATCTCCAGGGAGAAGGGCAATATGACCGTCATCCAACCGGGCAGACGCAAGGGTTGCGGCGCCAAACAAGTGACGGCGGTGCGGATGTAAGGGTAGGTCAGGTCCAGATGTTGGTACTCGTACAGCCAAAGGTCGAGGGATCCGAAACCGAAATAAGCCCTATCCTCCACGACGTTCCCTAAGATCCCGTTACCCGTATCGTTCTCCCAAACCTCGCCGAACTCGTTGACGGAATCGACGATAAACTCTGACGTCCCGTTGCACATCTTAGAGAACTCCAGGGCTATGCTAACCTCCGTTCCGTCGTACACGGGAGGGTTGGCCTCTTCTTGCGTGATGGCGTAAGGGGGGTACGTGAAGGTCGCGTATTTCAACGGTTTACCCATCAGGTTGGACAACTTATCAGGGAATAGGTTTCTACCCGATAAAAACTTCCCCTGTGACCAAACATCAAGTAAGACGGGACTTTCACTATCTTCTTTCCCAACATATTTGTGAGTAAATAATTGTATCGTAAAATTTGTTTCTCTTTCCGATGATGTATTGAGTTTAGCCACTACCAAATCAGGTAAAAAGGTCAATTCCTTCATTTTTAAAACGTTGTCACTATTTAGTGCATCCTTGCTCGCCGCTTTAGGTAAAAGGAGGACTTTTCTGTTCCTTCTTTGGGTAGCTTTCTTATACAGCTTGAGGAGTTTTCTGATAAATGGTTCCGGTTCCGCAAGTTGTATGATAAACGCTTCGCATGATGCATTGAGTGCTTTAAGAATATAATGGTCTGTGTCGTTCTCCTTTTCCAAGGGGATTCTCACCCAGATTGTGGGCACACCCAGTTTTACTCGACTATGCACCATATCCCCAAACACAGCGACACACTGATAATTGCCGAAATATCTCGAGGCTATTTCTTCAGACATACGCCAAATATTTTTATGGATTTCATCATGATATGAATATACTTTTCTTATAATCACTAACGAATTATACATCTTGAAATGATTTGCTTGTATGAATAATAGTATGATTAGATGATTTATAGACATAATCAGCAACGTGAGTGGATTTATTAGATTTTTTTTTGTATCTTGAAATAATAATATGTATTTATGTTTAAACTAATCTTTAATCTTATTTACAATAATCTTTGTTTAAAGAATAGTTATTTTTAATTCATAAAACTGTTACATTTGCTTGAACGTGACGACTTCTTAAATGTATTTCATTTTCACGGATTGACACACGTGTTAAATTATTTTAACTATGATTGCTACCTAATACACTCTTTAGTAACTCTCGTGTATCATTCACATGTGAGTCTATATCGTGACTATCACAAAGGAAGGTGTTGTGTTGATAGGTGAATGGTTCTTCCATCGATAAATTCAACGCATCACATAAGACCAAGTTTTCTATTCGTAATAAAGCATTCACTGTACAACATAAATAATTCTTTTGTCATCTCAGTCCTTGTATAACACTAACACACACTCAAATATACTCACACGCACACATGGCAGGGTTGACCAACCATAAAATAAGCCTTCGCCAGAGGGCGTATGAGGAATTTTAGGTCGATATTCATGGCCTCAAACACAGCATAGCACTGACGACGAATTAAATTTGTTCTCAAATAATAATTATTATTAATATTTACTAATGGGATAAAACATTCTTAAAAAATTTAATTTCTTCGAGATTTGTAAAATCACATCTGAAAACTTTAATTAGCCGCTAACCCGCTTCGGTGGCCGTATGGTCTAACGTGTTACTCTCGTGTTAAACTAGACTTCAGATAATGGGGATATCGGGGTTCGAATCTTTGTTAGGTGTACTGAGACGGGATTACCAAAATATTTTTCTACTCTCCCTCCACGGAAATGTGAGTACACTTCCTCTAAATTAGCCTTCCTAATCCCTAAAACCATTAAGGTAATTAATACACAATAGTATAACCCGAACAGCTAGTAATAATATACAGTACTAAAAAATATATATATTTATAATTTTTTTTTTATCAAAATGGTTTTAGCATTTGAAATAAAACTACTTGTTCGAACATGTTATACATTTTATTCATGCACTATAGGATATTTTATAAATTTATTGCATTTAAGTGATGATGTTTTTTACCATATTTTCCTAATATAAAGTAAAAAATATATTTATTCATAGAACTTACAATATTTAAAAAGTTTCCCTGAGCTACCAGCTTTAGTATTCCTACATTTTCTTTGACTCTAGCGGTTATAGGGTGGTGCCCCTAAACCCCCCACCCCCTTTATCGCGAAACTTCATTCTTGCTATAAACTTATTATTATTATTATTATTATTAGCACCGCGTCTTACTACCCGTTCGGGTTATACGCGCTTACGCTAATGTGTAATGGTAGGGTGATTGTGAGATGAAATGAAGGACCTACAGTTTAACGTGGATTCCGAACCACGGTGGAGGCCTGGCATTCCTCTGCTATAAACTTGATTAAATCCTCCACCCCAAAGTAAATTTCTGAGTACAACACTGGTAATATTCATCAATAACTTTTCGCAACATTTGGAAAGATGATTTTGGCCTAGCGTCGACCGAAATCCATAGCGCATGCGGCCGCAAAAGGTGGCCACCCCTGTTGATCGTTAGCTATGCGCATGCTCATGAGGGAGATAACGATTACGACTTACAAGAAGCACGCGACTTATTTCTTATGTCACGATCGCAATAATAATTTTGTTTTGAGACATATCAGGCATATAAATAAATACAAAAGGAATAAATATTAAGAATTTAATGTGATACGATCGTTTATTACGTTTAAGGTTTAATTTTCAAAGTACTTAATGCGATGTTTATATATATATATATATA
>CABFOW010000639.1:17473-39629 GCA_902141385.1 Timema californicum
ATATATATATATATATATATATATATATATATATATATATATATATATATAAAAGACCGTGTCATTGAGGAGATCCGTAAAATATCTAATCTTTGAGCATATCTTAATATGATTTATGTGTTAGCAAGGTAAAGGGCACGCACATTTAGTCATCAATAATTTAATCAGCGACTTGCATGATTTACTTTCAAAACATCGTCTTTTGTTACTTTCTTGACCTTATTAATAAATTTTAGAATTTTCTTACAGCACTTTGACGTTTGATGTGTAAGACAACAACATAAAAAGGAAAAAAAAAATCATTGGATACGCTTTAAAAGTCCTAAGAAGCTATTGAATATTTTAATTACATACGACTCGCTTCTGTGGTCACGGGGTCTGACACGCTACTCTCGCAGTAGACTATATTGACGATGACGGGGAGATCAAGGTTCGAATATAGGTCCGGTAGGGTGCACTTAGGGTGGTTTTTCCTAAATGCTTTTACAAGCAAATTCCTATAAATATAACACAATTAATCCCAAAAACCATTAGTGTAATTAGTACAACCCGAACGGTGTAATGAAATAGATTTTTCATTTCGTAATAATTTTAATCAAAAATTCCCACCTTTAATTTATTTCAAATTAATGGATAATTTAATAATCTTAAACTCGATGCATCCACACATGTGTTATGAAATCTTCTCACACACCTGGGTGATAATTTATTTATTTTTTATGTTGCTTACTACTACTTTTGTTGTCAGCCAAATTTGCTCTTTTGTTCACTGTCCCCCACCCCGTCCGACGTTGGACTCTTGATAAAAGAATCCTTACAACGGGTAGTAAAGGCTCTTAATTTGTTGTTTTTTTATAAACATTAGCATTTTTATGCTCTTTTTTCTTTAACCATATCTTTTTATTAGAGTTTGGTTGAACCCACAATTTTACGAATACTAATCTTTATTTAACTTTCGAATCCCGAATATTGAATATTGAAATAAATTATGGATCTCATAGGAAATAGAAATATTATGGAAGAATAAAAAATAGAAATAAGAACTAAATACAAAAACCTTTAATCCATTCAACATAACATTCATATTGAGTTAAGTGTCAAGTTGCTGGTCTGGGGATAGGTTGTTGGGCTTTTTATAAAATTACATCGGTTCTGAGTCCCAGATAAGTAGTAACAGGGCTCTAAAACAAATTTGAATTGAATTTATTTTATTTTTTTAAGGGTTTGAGTTTCGAATTTGATATTGCCTGGAATCTTGAATATAATTAAGAATTCAAGGATCCCATCCTCGATTTTAATCTAACCGGAACCATAACTGGAACCTTAAAAAGTTTTTTGGAATAACTGGAACAGGAACCAAAACCGATAAATATTCCTTTTTAACTCTTTTGGATAATTCTGTAAGCGCAAGAGAAGCGACATCTGGTTTGTAGTAAGGTGACCTGGTGGTCTAGGGGTAAGGTGTCAGACTTCTATGCTGGCGGCCGGGGTTCAATCCTCGGTCCCGCCATAGATTTATCTGATTACCAAACCCTTCCTTCACCTCTGACAAGACATCTTGTGAATGTGGGGAATGCCAAGCCTCCACCGTGGTTCGGATTCTACGTTAAACTGTAGGTCCTCCATTTCGTCTCACAATCACCTTACCATTACACATTAGCGTAAGTGCGTATAACCCGAACGGGTAGTAATACGCGGTAATAATAATAATAATAATGGTTTGTAGTAATAAGGGAGTGAGTGTATATGACACAGCAATACACGGCTGTATGAAGAGCTGCCTAAGCGGGTGGGAGCCTCTCCAGCAGTTTAACCTGCTCTAAAGGAGTCATTAACATTACGTTCTCACACAGAGAAAGTGTTGCCTTTGGTGGTCTTGGGGTAAAGTGTTCGTCTCAGTACCGGATGTTTGTGGGTTCAAACCCAGCATAGGTCAATGGCATTCTCTTGATCGATAAAAATTCGTGTGGATGCTTTGTTGGCACTAGCGTGGGTTCACTTGCGTCATCATGGGTTAAAAGGACGAGCAATAGTGTGCTCTGGACACTAACGTTCTTTCATACTACCCTAAAAGTCTACAGTGTTAGAGCATTGGCTAATGTTGAGTGTCCTGGGTTCGATTCCCGGGTCCCAGGCCAGGATTAATACTCTTGGGGGCCCTGTGCCAAATAGAAATTGGGGTCCTCAGAAGTTAGTTCCCCAATGAATGATTATTAATCTTACATATACATCATACGTGGATAATTTTATTTAGAAACAAACTTTTTTGCAAACGTAAAGCAATCATGGTGAGTGCCGTGAATTTTGTTATTAACATATTAATTATTAATACTATGGTAACTATTAAACTATACAGTCCATTATATACCGAGTGGATTATAATACTGTAAATTAATACTCAATACTATAATAATACTGGATATTATATATACTATTTCAGTGTAATTGCATTTTATGTAGTCCACTGTCTGTAAATAAAATAGTAATAGTATTAGTACTTAGTAGTAAAAAATTATTTTACTATTAAAAATATATTTTTGAGTTTTTCTCACGTCACATTTAGTTAATTCGTCAACATTAATAGTGTTATTATTTTTAACTCAGAAATTATTGCCAATAGGAAATAAATGTTAATTTTTCTGTCGAAAGTCAACAGTGCCGTATACACAAATGTAGCATTTCTGGTTTGCCAAAAACAAAGGTTGCGTTAATTTTTAAGCACGGGCCGTCTGACTCCACGTAATATCAGGCTACCAGCGCCCTAAGGGAATTTCTAGATTAGTTTGGGATACATTTTACGAAAAAAAACCAAAAAACATTGAATTATAATATTAGAACTAAATTAAATATGACAAGTCAAAGTAATTTATTTGCAGGTGGGCGGGGGGCCCTTGTGCATGACACACTTGGAACATGCCTTAATCCGGACCTGCCTTATACAGGTGTCATTGTTGAAATTTATGAATTTGATACTTGATACATCTTATATCCGTAACCAGTTAACTTAAGTCAACTGGTGGGCTTCGCTTGTTATGTACACTTTAAATTATATAAGTGTTCGCGTACTTCCATTGCAGCGACAATCTTAAATCAATTACATTTATTCTCCACAATGACCCGCCTCGGTGGCGTAGTTGGCTAACGCGCTAGTCGTGTTGAGCTAGACTGCTGAGGACGGGGAGATCTAGGTTCTAATCTCGGTCGGGTGAACCGGGGGTGGTTTTTCCTAAATGATTTTCCACTCTCCCTCCACGCAAATTCGGGTTCACTTCCTCTAATTCAACCTTCCCAATTCCTAATCCACTACCGTAATTAGTACTTAAAGCGTATAACCCGAACGGGTAGTAAGACGCAGTACTAAATATTATTATTATTATTATTATTCTCCACAATGACAGATGCACCACCCATAGAAGCTGTCCATGTTAGACAAAGAGCATTTTCTGGATTTTTGCATTGTATATCCTGTGCAATGAGGCCACGTAATTGGTTTATAGTCATATAGACTGGCCTGTTTGATTTTTTCCACCTTTATACATATTGTTTGTGTGAGAACGATAGAAGTTTGGCTATCCCCTAAGTAGTCTTCAAAAAACTAATTTGTGTGGGTGAAGGTTTAGTCTATTGAAAACATTGAGTTAACTTAAGAGGAGGTAATCTGGTGGTCTAGGATCAAGGTATCGGACTTTTGTGTGCTGGGGGTCCGGGTCTCAATCCTCGGTCCCGGCACAGATTTATCTGATTTCCAATCCCTTCCTTCACCTCTGACAACACATCTTGTGAATGTGAGGAATGCCAGGCCTCCACTGTGGTTCGGATCCCAAGTTAAACTGTAGGTCCTCCATTTCATCTCACAATCACCCTACCATTAACACATTAGCGTAAGTAAGTATAACCGGAACGGGTAGTAAGACGCGATGCTAATGATAATAGTAATAATAATAACTTAAAAGGACTGCTAGCATTGTGAGTCAATGTATAAATGTGTGTTTATCTAAATATATTTGGTAAAGCAAAATGAGTTCGAAAAATATCCAAAAATTTCCCCAGCAGTCACCACAATATGTCAGTATGTTATTAATTTGCGTACTCATAAAAATATAAAACATGACATTTTTTAAGATTGCTACAAAATAGTTAATGTGCTGTGGGTGTGTTCTGTACTTACCCTAGCTTTACCTATACATAGTGTCATTTAGCCCCCCTAACATTCCCCCTTCCCTTGTGTTTTACTCAATCTAACATAAACTAGAAATAATGTAATTCTACCCCCTCCCCAAACAAAAAATATTCCGGTGTCCATGTAAACAGAGTATTTTATTCTATTTATGCTCTTCGGTAGAATGTGATGCTCTTTTCCCCCCATTATTTTTCTGCCGTAATGTTAATTATTTTGTTTCACATATCTTACGAGTGTTAAGTAAATGCCTCAATATTTAGGTATAGAAAGTCTGTGCGATGTACCGTACCATTTAATTTATAGTCAAGTCAATGATTTTAGATTTTAATTTTTAGGCCTATATTAAGATTAATATTCACACTATTATCATATATAGTTGGTTTATTTATAAAGTAGTATTATAGCATTAATAATCATGTTCAATTATTTTATATTTTTAATTTAAGCTTTATTACAAACATATTTGTGTTATCAATAAAATACATGCGTAAAAAATATGGAAGCTCTATCTAAATTTTTTTTTCAATGATATAAGTTTAAATATGTATTGTGAGCTTTTGCACCATTTATTCTATTTGATCTAGTTCAACAGTTCATACTATTTCTTTATTTCTACACAGAAGTTATTCTAGCTGTAACTTGATAAGAAACCACCGATATAACATTTACACTCACATACAGTAGCCCCGTGGCTTCTTTGGTGCTGACTGACAGCTCACAGCTGATAGCTAAAGGCTTTGAAAAGCTACCAGACTAAATTATATATCCCTACGCCGAACCAAATGATCTGCAAAAACATGTGTTTAGCAGCTATCACATCTGACAGTCAAAATGTAGGTACATACCTATATGTTGGCTGTCAGAAGTCAGCTGTGAGCTGTCAGTCAGCACCAAAAAAGCCATGGGGCTACTGTAGTAAATAGATTAGTAAACAGTGAGAATGACTGTCTGAAAGGCCTTTTTTCATAGCAAAATTATATTCTATAGTAGGATTCTGGTAGTAAAAAGAGGCTGTTCAGATATCCTTTCTTACCTAAAATCATTGTATGCATGGTTAAAGAATAACCACACACCAGTGAATAAGTAAGTTGAAGGTGTGTGTTTTTTAATTACTCGGCTAAAAGTGTTACCATTCATTAGAGCAGTGGCGTGAAGGGCAGCTCCGTGCACTTTCAACAACATATATTATTATAGACCTATCTACACTAATCAACACTAATATTATAAAGAGGAAAGATTTTGTTTGTAATGGATAAACTCAAAAACAACTGGACCGATTTAAAAAATTCTTTCACCAATATAAAGCTACATTATCAGCGAGTACCATAGGCTATATTTTATTTTGAAAATTTAATATATTCCTCATAAAAATGTCGATAGTCACTCATATTTTATGGTAGAGTCTGTGATAATTCTTCAATATGTGTGTTGAAAATAACAATGCGGAGCGGGAGGGGGGCCGAAGGGGGAAGGGTCTAGTACTTTATAAACGTAACTAGGCCTTCAAATTCTGAAAGAGAATTTTCCATGTTTAATAATGAGGAACAGAATGTACTAAACACATGTGACGATGCAAGAACGGCTTATACTTTATTTAAGTGCATATGTGAAAGAGCGGACAGACTTTATGGAACTAAAATAATCTAGTAATTATTTATTAAGTGTTATACATATCAAAGAAAATATATCACAATTTTATCTGCCTTTTAAAATATCCACGTTTTTATTTAGATAGGAAGAAAAAATTTTGGTAGTTAAAAACTGTAGAACTAACTTAGACCAATTTTTATACATTCATACATCAGGTCTATCGATCTCCAATTGTTAATTTTCATAGATAATATCAATAAATGTGAAATAAGTATAATAACATATTAGAAATTATATCACTAATGACACAAATTAATATGTTTGTATTTTCTAAAAGTTTTCTCTAACAAAAAATCCTACTTAAGCTACACACTACAATAACAGTAGTGTAGTTCGAAAATAAATAATGCCCTAGACATTGGTGTATACAAATTGTGGGGTTTGAGAGCGGAAGAATTCAATCATCCGGATTATATTTTCAGTAATTGTTATGCAGATATAATTATTGGAAACATTATGCTGATTTGATTATGTATATTATTTTAATTCTATTGCTACATTTTCTTAGCAGATAAATCTTACAGTTAAATTATTTAATCTTTTCCTGGAGCATTTAATAAAAAATGGTACAACTCAAAAGTACACTTTGTTTACGCAGCAAGGTAGAAATCTTACCCAGGGACGATGTTAACCCAGGGACGATGTTAGCATTTTATGCACCTTAAGTGAGTTTTAAAATTTGCATATCATATTTTATTCTGCATAATATTAATAAACTGCACCCCCTGAGTGAAACAAAGTTATAGAAATTTGATGGTTGAATCTAAATATCGCTTAGCGATCATATTTAACATAGTTAATTAAATATAAATTACTTTTCAATTATTTTTTTTAAATAAGTATAGAATAAAACCTTGTGTACACTGTAATGTTTAGTTTTATTTTAGTGCCATTTAGTGAATTAATATTATAATTTACCTGCTTCTATGGCGGTAAAGTCTAAATCATCATTCTCGTGTTAGAATAGACTGCCGATTACAGGGATCTCGGGACACGAATCCCAGTTGGGTGTACTGAGGCTGGTTTTACAAACTAGTTTTCCACGTAAATGTGGGTACACCTTCTCTAAATTCAACCTTCCTTATCTCTAACTTACTAGCGTAATTAATAAATATGCATGTATCCTGAACGTGATGTTTGAAAAAAAAAATTAATGTAAGCGCTAACTGTATATTTCATTATTTTATTTGAGCTTCTCTTGGTCACTTTTGAACCCACCTCCCTCTGCGGATCTGAAGGTTTCGTCTTGCCTTTTTTAATTTGTCAGTTTTACAAGTCTTCATCGAGTATTTATCGCAAGACATCCTCTCCCTGACGAACACGAGCACGGACAAGGCCAGGCCAATTCCGAGGATTATGTAGGCGCCTTGCACGTGTTCCAACACTAGCTGCGTCGGCCCGGATTGGGAGACGGTGGTGCTGCTCTGGCGGACGGCGCGCTGAACCCTGTTGGACAGGAAGCGCCTTACCACCGCACCCTCCCAATACAGCAACAGGCCGGAGTCCAGGAGGCGGTGCACCAGCTTGTTGAGGGCGTCCAGGTAAGGCGATCCTTTCCTGACGGCCGTCACACATTGCTCCCAATACAGGTCCTGACTCATGACCCGGAGAGTAGAAACGGCCTCTTCGTCGATGTAGTTTCCAATAGCGTAGTGGCCTGAGAAAAGCAGATATATACTGTGATTTTGGCAGAAAGTCCGATATGGAAGGCCTTATTTCTTACCAGAATCCTACTGTATAGTAGAAAGTCCTATATGGAAGGCCTTATTTCTTACCAGAATCCTACTGTATAGTAGAAAGTCCTATGTGGAAGGCCTTATTTCTTACCAGAATCCTACTGTATAGTAGAAAGTCCTATATGGAAAGCCTTATTTCTTACCAGAATCCTACTGTATAGTAGAAAGTCCTATATGGAAGGCCTTATTTCTTAACAGAATCCTACTGTATAGTAGAAAGTCCTATATGGAAGGCCTTATTTCTTACCAGAATCCTACTGTATAGTAGAAAGTCCTATATGGAAGGCCTTATTTCTTACCATAATCCTACTGTATAGTAGAAAGTCCGATATGGAAGGCTTTATTTCGGACTCGGACCAAAATCCTACTGTGAGGTAGTATTTTGTTAAATTCTGATTTACCTAAACTCAATATAATTGCTGAGGGAACTGCAGGTCTTATTGTTGATTCACACGGTTGCCTAAAAATAAACCCAGAATATAAACGTGGTCACGTGACTAGCTCTAAGCCAACCACAAGATTTCCGCCTCATTGGCGTGAACTGTTCCGCTGAAGTTCAACTCATCTCTACTTTGTCCGCTTTGCCTTGAAATGTTCAGCAAGAAAGAACCAATAAAATCTCAGAACCAACTATCTAAAATTAGTGCGCGTACGCATTTTACAACGGATGCGTTGCACAGCCAGAAGAAAGTAGACTTATACGTTTGCCGCTGTGAGGAGATTTGAAATGACTCGTTAATGTAAAGCGTGTGCACCGTTGTATTGGATTGTGCCACAACACAAAATTATAATTTGAAAATATCCATCAGGAGAATGATCTAAAATATATGTTTATCCACTAGAAAATGGAACATCTTGATAATCATCTGTTATGAGTTAGCGTTGCAATGCATCATGGGTCAACATACAGCGTGTGAATTGCTGCTTCACTCAAGCAGAGTCTGCATTCTATTTCGGTGAACGTGCGAATCAAGCCTTATGGATAAAAGCTTTATCTTCGCTCTCTCTCGGTTAACTGTTGCCAAATCTCCTCGCGCTCAGCTTTGTCTGAAGGTGTCGTGTTGGTATAAGTATGAGTTACTGGCAACCTCAGCTAACCAGCGTTGCGAAAATTGTCTTATATTTTAGGGTAAATTGAACATTCGAAAACTAGAGAATAACAAAGCTGTTTCCCAAAAGTAACAATGAAGTTCCCTCAGCGATGATATCCAGTATAGGAAGATGGTTATTTAAAAACTGGAAACTCATGTTGCCACAATACCGGGAGAGCAAAATATATAATTATATTTATATTCTTACTCCGTTTAATTAATGATATAAGGATGAACTAAACAATAATACATAAGAATGCATTATTGGAAGCTTCTGATAACCTTTTAGATGAATTTTATGATTAATAAACCAAAATAATAAGATATATTTGTAAAATGTCAAGTTTCACTGACTTTCAACCAATGTTGGTGATTGAAAGTGGGCTTCTTATAAAAAATCAGGCTTCAGGATGAAAGGCCTTCCAGAACGGACTTACCACCAGCGTTCTGGAAGTCTTTATATCCAACCAAAATACTACTATACAGTAGGATTCTGATAAGAAATAAGACCTTCCGGAACAAGCTTCCTACCAAAATAAATCGTTTGGTAAGAGACCAGTAGTGCTAGGGTGAATCTTATAGAAAACCTAGAGCCACTGAAGCACCCAAGGGTGTCACCTACTTGAGGACAAATATACTTACCCTGAGATATTTATAATGGAAATATCTATTCTCTAGCACCCATGTCAATAGCACAATCCTCAATTATCTTAAAGTTCGATTGTAACCACGTAAAGAAGGAATGAATGGGCATTCATTTGATCTTTACCTAACACCCTTTAACTATCCCAACCAAATCCCTCCAATGGGGAATTAACAGCCACGTGGTATTGGCCTAAATCCCATTTCAATCGGATTTGCCCATTTATTTCATAGATGCGCACAGTATATTGTTGTAAATATATTGGTTTTTTTTATTAATCATCACAACGTAATTAAAATCCAACAAAGCATGCTTTACATAGCACGAGCATATCTGGATACCTCCATCTTCTAAAATCTCATGAGAGAAAATAAGAAATTATTCCTACCCGTGTGACCCATTTATACACAAATTTACGAATAAAATAGTCGCATATTACAAAGGAAAATTTACTAATACTTGTGCTATTTATCTTACAGAGATCACACCTATTCATATGTACTACACTATTACTGCGAGGATAAGGATCTAAGACGACAAACTGTAGCTCACAAAGCAATATCAGCGCAAACACTCCAAATCTGAATAGAAGGTTGCCCTGAGCAAGGCAACAACCGAAAGACATAATCAGCGCTAATTTCCACCCTTTTCACAGCGGGTTCAGGATTTATTGCGCGTTTAGATAATACACACTCTGAATACCCTGAAAGGTTGCAACTTTACCTTGATGAGTTACACTATGGTGCAGTTTATAAGACAGAGTGTAATCGGTCAGTGTATGACAGCTACTTTTTAGGTTGAACGGTGTATACAAGCATAGGAGTTCAATTTAATCATCTGATGTGAATCCAAACTGAAAGACAAGACCAAGGTGTGTGTGTTCCTACCTACTGACAGTCTCTCGATGGAGAAGGATATCTGACCCTCATTCTCCTTAGTTTCTCCTCCTTCATGACTAGGAAGATGTTTGTTCCTACCTGCTGGCAGTCTCTCGACGGAGAAGGCTATCTTACCCTCAGTCTCTTTAGTTTCTCCTCCTTCATGACTAGGAAGATGTTTGTTCCTACCTGCTGGCAGTCTCTCGACGGAGAAGGCTATCTTACCCTCAGTCTCCTTAGTTTCTCCTCCTTCATGACTAGGAAGATGTTTGTTCCTACCTGCTGGCAGTCTCTCGAGGGAAAAGGCTATCTGACCCTTGGTAGATAATATCTCCAGTTCCTCTTTCTTCATGACCCGGAACTGATGGTAGACGTGGCTCGTGATGGGGTCCGTGGTATTCCTCAAAGAGAACACCCACGCCTCGTGGGTAGCAGCCCAGGGGATGTTGCTGGCTGCCAGGTCTGACACCGTGTCAATAGGAGCCTCAAACCTTTCCATCACCAAATATAGTCTGGCTTAATAGTTAAAATAGCAGTTCATGGAAACAAATATTAACATAGAATTTTCAACTCTTACGGTTTTTTGGTCTCCACGTCTTACTACCTGTTCAGATTATAGGCACGTATAGTTGATAATTACTCTAATGAGGTAAGGGATGAGGAAGGGCGCATTTTAGATGTAATTTACCCGCATTTGCGTGGAAGGAGAATGGGAAACCATTTAAATAAAAAACTTCAATAGACCCAACCGGGATTCGAACCCATATGTCCCGGTCATCAGCAGGCCAGTTTAACATTTAGAGTGACGCCTTAGACCGTTTGGCCACTGAATTGGGTCTTATGTATTTTAAACAAGTTGGTTAAAATATGACCAGGGTAAAGTACAGTTCAATTTTCATAAGAAGAGCCTTATCTGACAACTTGAAACGTTACTATATTTACTCTCATGCCAGGATCACGATCAACTTAACTTTAACTTTACGTAACGTTCACTCAAAGTTAACTTAACTTAAGAAAATAGATGTGTGATCACGATTCACGTAACTTAACGTAACAACTCAAATCAAACATCCCCGTTCTAGAGTATGTGTTTTGATCTGTGCTTTGTACTATTTGTATTAGTGTTTGATCTGTGAATGTTAACTGTTTTCTACCGATATTATGGATATTCATCATTAAACATTTTTGAGCAGATTTTAATACTTTTACAATCATGATTAAAGTAGTTGATTTATATTTTAATAGCAAGGATCGTTTTTGAAAGCAATACACTATTCCATTTTATATAATAAACGCTTTGTGGTTTTAACTTCCTCACAATATTTGAATTGAGTCTGTTCTATAACGTCCTATAATGTTACGGTACTAGCGCTTATTTTAATTAAATGTCTGATCACTAGAACTAAAGTTAAAGAGTAGACCTTGGTCATAAAACCAACAAATGAATTAATAAATAGCCCTGTAGACGTCACTCGCATAATGATAGGCTGGCTAGATCACGTGATACCTTTCAAGTAGCGCTAAGTTAACTGCATCATGATCGATTCCATTTAAAAACACTAGGAGATCCTCTACGTTAGGTTACGTTAAGTTAACTTTAAGTTGATCGCTATCCCGGCATCATGCATGCTTACTTTAACTTATGTAATCTGAAACCCGTTAATTTTTATAAATATCAACAACTAGCTGAAGTACTCAGCGTTTCCTGAGGTAATGAATTGCATGGATACCACGGGCAATGCTTTGCTTCGCTTCAATCAGAAAAAAAAAAATCACATAAAATTAATTCCGGCTTCAAGGTACATACAATCATGCACAGGGGCTGCTAATTTTAAACTTTCAGGCCTCTAATTGCAGTCTGACACCTAAGGTCATTCGGCAGCATGCCTTTCTACAGAGTTAAGGGTCTCGGGTTCGATTCCCGGTATGGCTGAATTTATTGGATCATTAGTGAAATATGGGTTTACCCTTTCACAGTGATGAATAATTAACGGCTGGGAACTGGATGCTGTGCCTGTTCTAGTATTAAGGCGATTGGCCCTTTTCATTTGGCGTGGAAATGCAGAGCCATGGGAACAAACGGTTATCTTCATGAATTTCTATTGTTTGCAATTTTCTTTTCGGAAACGGTTTGTTCAAGAATAGAAGCATGTTAATTAAGTTATACTTTTTATATACACAGCTTCTATATAATTATAACCGTATTCAAATATTAATAATTTTGACATTTTTCAATAGAAAATTGCCGGCTGCATAACAACAACAAAATAAGAAAATTTAACAACTAATAAACATCGATACATTATTTTAGAAGGGATTTTGAAAATATTAACACAAAAATTTTACTCGTTCCCGAAAAACCTGATATTTCCAAACGTATGATTTTTCCGCAGGACCTGTCCGGTAGCTAGCGTCATCTACTGTTTCCGTGATCCATCTGTTCTTGTTGGAGCGGAAGGATACTTTGTTCGGTTGTGAAGCCACCTCACACTTTTCGCCCTCCCGTCCACCATTTCACAAAATATTATTATTATTATTATTATTATTATTATTATTATTATTATTATTATTATTATTAGCACCGCGTCTTACTACCCGTTCGGGTTATACGCACTTACGCTAATGTGTAATGGTAGTGTGATTGTGAGATGAAATGGAGGACCTACAGTTTAACGTGGGATTCGGACCACGATGGAGGCCTGGCATTCCCCACATTCACAAGATGTATTGCCAGAGGTGAAGGAAGGGTTTGGTAATCAGATAAATCTATGCCGGAACCCAGGATTGAACCCCGGCCGCCAGCACAGAAGCCTGACACCTTACCCCTAGACCGCCAGGTCACCTACTCCACAAAATAGGTGTTAGACTTGCACTCGACAGGGCCAAGGGCCTTAAGTTATATTATAAGACATCTGAAACTACGATAGGCCTAGCAAGACAGTAGTGGAGAATATGTGGCTTGGACTAAAGAACTGACCCAGGCAACTGACTGGAAACGGTAGGTAATGGCTGTAAAAAAAAAGTACTCTGCGTACGGTATATATCTCACAATGCCCATAATAGACCCACAAACTCTTCATTTTATTCATACAGATTACTATAAAATAACCCCAATAATGTATAATATTTATTGTTGACAGAAAAAAGTTTGTATTTTTCAGAAAGAGATAGCGCTTTAGTCAATAAATTGAATCTAATCAATAAAGTGTTCATCGGAGTCCAATCATGACAGTTGCGCCGGAGAATATGAATGATTCTTGCTAATCATGTATTGTTACACATATGTCTTGCTACACATTTATTTTGCTACATACATGCTTTGCTACACATGTATTGTTAGACACATATTTTTTGCTACACAGATGTCTTGCCAAACATTTAGATAGTTAAACTTATCTTACACAGAATGCATGCAATATTCCACGTACTTTGGCACAGTAAGAATGGAAGCCAATCCACCACTGTAGCTAGAGGATACCAGCAGAAACAATACCAGCAGCCACGATATGAGGTGTCTCTCCGGGTCTCGAACCCTTATCTCTCGCTCCTCGTTGCTGGGGACTTGGCAGACCAATAAACCCACGATAATGACCGCACAATCCACCAGAGTCAAGTTGTCTCGGAAACAGAACTTGTCATCGGGCGAGGCTGTGACATTAAATACATTGTACAATGTTAGCTTTCAATCTGCAACTACAGTAGAATTATGATAGGAAGAAACTTTTAGAAAATACAATCATAATCTTAATTTCTCTCAAAATCAGACTTGAGATTTTGATAAATGTCGTCGTTTCATGACCCCCTAAAACCAAATAAGTTGTTTTCGCAATGCCATCTGTCTGTCTGTACCTCGGGCTAGAGCCGAAATTATTTTATAGATCGGGCTAAAACTTGATATCTAGGGTTTTTATAAGGTCCCACCAAGGGATTTTGGAATTAAATATCCAAACCTAAATTTAAGGGTAGTTTACTGAAGGACCACAAAAGGAAAAAAAAAAAATCGACTGTCTTGAAAATGCGGTGCCCCGTATGGTCAAAATTGAGAACCTTATAGAACATGGGCAGGACAACCAGACGTCTTCCATTTCCCGAACATGTTCTACATTTCAGCTTCCAGTCCGGTGTACGGGAGGAGTATTCAAAAATTCCAAAATGTCCTCCATTTTTACAACAATAAAAAAAAGTTTGTTATTAACTCTCAAAGTGAGCTGACAACTTCTCTGTAGTAAGATGTAATTAGCAGTCTTCGTGGGTTTTCATTGGTAAACCCGCCCGGCGGTGTTCACGTGATGAAATTTGTGATTTCTCTTGGCTGCGTGTATGTCATCAGCAACCAATCACAGCGAGCGCCCGTATTAATAAGTTCATCTGAAAAATATTCTTGAGTGTACAGGAATATGTGTAATATCAATAAAACGCATGGAATGAATTTGTACGAGTACATTTGGGAGGTTTATTTTGTAACTTAACTACATTTTAGTGACTGTCCTACTTTTTGGGGTTCTTTGTTCTCCCTTGTAACAAAGGCGTCTGGTCACCCTGCACATAGGGTGGGTTCTCAGCCGACTATCAGCAAGGGTGCCCACGTGGGTTTTCCAAATGAGTCCCTCCGATCTGATGGAGGCGTGGCACTAGCCTCATCTTTGGTAAATTTCAGGAATTTAACCTCGTTGGGAGGTAATTTCAAAGCATCCAAACCTGATCTAATTATATGATTTTCAACAGACTATTTTTGCAACAACAACAAAAAGTTTCCGAAACATTAACAAAAAATAAAATTTAGTTGTGGCTGAACCTATTGAAAAGAAACACAATTTTCACAAGTTTATTGAACAGGTAGAAATTAAAAGAAATCTGTTAAAATGGGAATGGAAGTACATTTAAATTTTATCATTTTTATCTGTTAACTTGGATAATAATTATTCAAAGTTGTTAGTAGCAAATTTCAGCCAAATTCCCAATACAAAATTGTATTATTTTCATAAAAATTAACAAAAGAAAAGTAACTATTATAAAGTGATAAAGGCGGCTTATCACCCATTTATTGGCGCCCATATATCAACCCCTTTCCCTCTCCTCAAGAAGTGTTATCATATCAGCCCTAAAATGCAACTTTTATTATTATTATTATTCTAATTTTGTTCTTGTCAAGGAACCACTGGCTCCCGAGAGGCCTTAGGGGTTGGTTAGAGCTAGTTTGTATCCATGTGAGTATATCTTTACAAATAATATTTTAATGTTATGCACAGTACATTTTATTACAAACAAATAATGATGCCATCCTACTAGAAGTGTGCGAAGCTCCGAAATGTCTAAGTCAAAAGTAAAATCTCCTTAGCTTCAACTTTGACACCTGAAATAATCTTCGCATTTTCGATATATTTTAACTGTTGACCTGGCGGTATAGGGGTAAGGTGTCGGACTTCTGTGCGCTGGGGGTCAGGGGTTCAATCCTCGGTCCCGGCACAGATCTATCTGATTGCCAAACCCTTCCTTCATCTCTGACAAGACGTGTATTAATAACAACTTGTAAATGTGCGGAATGTCAGGCCTCCACCGTGGTTCGGATCCCACGTTAAAAATAAAAGTAGGGTTATGTGGCAATAACCAAACCTTTTCTAGCTTCAGCCTTGATTCTGCTTCTCATGTTTTAAGCCTCGCTTTGACTTTTCTCAATAAAAATAATTACCCTTCAATACCCCTTTATGCAACTATATTATAATTGTTATTTTATACTTATTGTTCCCCTCTCCACGGATTTGGGTATAATTCCTCTAAATTCAACCTTACTCATCCCTAACTCATTAGCGTCACTAGTAGGGCCTACGTATGTGTACAGATTGAATGGGCAGCAAGACGTGGCGCTAAAAAAAACAGTTTCCAGGTACAAATTATACAATACCTCCCTACCCTGACAACACGCCACAGTGTCATTGGGGAATGGAACCAATGAGTGTATTTCTGAGTCATGAGGACATTTCACCGGTACGGGGGTTACACAAGCTCTGCTTACCGTGGCAACACGCCACGCCACGCTCCTGGTTCCTCCCTATCTGAATATGACTGTACCTGTCAGTCTGAGGGACGCCTTGAAGACAAGATGATGCGCCGCCGTGGCTACCACCAGAGAGCTGCCCACGCCGACCCACATACCGGGGGAGAAAGGCAGCACCACGGACATCCAGCCGGGCAGACGTCTGGGTCGGGGGGCAAGACACGTTACCCCGGTCCGGATGTAAGGGAACGAGAAATCCAGATGGAGGTATTCGTGATGCCACTGATAGAGGGCCCCAAAACCTACGTCGGACCTGTCCTCCACCACGCTCCCCAAGATACCGTTACCCGTTTCGTTATCGAATATCACCCCCCATTCGTTCTCTTCATCGATGACGATCGTCCAGGATGCGTTGAGCATTCTAGCTAACTCGAGGACTAACCTGGTTTCCGTTCCGTCGTACGTGATCGTGTCGTTCCCTTTCAACACAACGCCGTAGGGAGGGTAGTGGAAACTTGAATAAACGAGTTGTTTACCTTTAAGGTTAGAAATCTTGTCCGGGAATATGTCCCGGCGTCGATGGAATTCTCTTCCACTATCCCATACATCTAACAGTATCGACTCGTTCCCTTTTCCGACAAATCGATGAGTGAACAAATCTATCTTGATATCTGAATCTATCGTGGTATTTTTTATGCTAGCGACCACTACATCTGGGATAAAATCCATTTCTTTCATTGATAAAACACTAACACAGTTTGATTCTTCCGTTTTAGGTAGGAACAAGTACTTTCTATTTAATCTTTGAGTTGCTTTTCGCGAGATATACAAAATACGTTTAACGAACTCCTCACAATTTTGGACTTGAATCAAGAAACATTCACACCTCGCGTTCAAAGATTCCAGTAACATTTCGTCCACGGTTTGATACTTCATCCGAGGAAATGTAGCGGCCTTGTTAAGAACTTCACTGCCTTCGCTTTTACTAAAACTAATTTTTAAAGTCAACGCACCGGTCCGAACACCGTTTACAGATATCTCAGACGTTTCTGTAATAATAGAAACGCAGCGCGATTCGAAGAAATAATGTGAAAATAGTTCCTGAACCATCTGTGTTAAAGTGTTTCGTATCTTATTGTTGACATGTTTTTTTTGGTTCTCTAATAATTCGAAAATTGAGGCGTAAGTATTTAAACAAAATATCAATAGTAGTAAGAAATTAAACATTCTTTGATCCATTGAGGGGGACTGGCTGGGTTTCTGTAAAAAAATAAATAACTGCTTTACAAATTTGCCCCGTAAATGGTAAGTAAACAGTTAATTAATATTAAATAATTAATGACACATAAAACCATGTTAGGTGCCCTAAGTTTGTCGACTGTTTTTTTCGCCATTATTAACAAACCCCCCTTCCCCCAGAAATAATACTATAGTGTAATTATAGTACATTTTTTAGCTTGTTTAGAGCGGATATAAATTTAAAACTAGGTTCATTACAAATAAATAACTCGAGATAACTTCGGTCGCTCAGTATTTACCGACATTTATCGTAGTCAAATCATGAGACTAGTCAGTTGCATTGCTGATTTTATCTTTCTGTGATGTTTGTACAAGATATCGCACGCACTATTATAGCCTCATTAAGGGCTTATCATGTTTCATAATACAAGCTAATAGATATCATCCCTTGGAATAATTAGTAGGTCGCCCTTGTTCATATCGCATTGGGGCGAGCTACTCCACTAGGAAAAAGAGCCAGGAATACTATATCCTCAGGGGATTGGACAGTACCTTAAGGTGTGGCAGAAGGGAGCACGAGTAATTTTACAGTTTTTATATAGCATTGCATTTTTTTGGAATAAATAAATCAAATATTTCTCCAGTAGCAATGTAGAGTTTAGTTTTCTGCACATACTAATATCAACAGATCTTTAATATCTGTCAAGGGTGTCCTGGAATGTTGTAAAAACATTTTAAATAAAGAGAAAATGTTTTGACAAAATTCCAGGACACCCTTGAAAGATATTCAGGTTCTGTTGATATTAGCATGTGCAGAAAACTAAACTCTACATTGCTATTGGAGAAATATTTGATTAGTTTTTGCCAACAAATTTATATTATATAAAAACATAAAAAATACTTACACTCCCTTCTGCCGCACCTTAAGACAATGGTTCTCAAAGTGTGATCACAAAAAAAAAGTCGCGTTTTTTAAAAAGTAATTGTTTGTGTCCAACGGGTACGCTTACATTTCTCAAAGGATATTCTTGTATGTCTCAAGTGGTACACTAGACCCTTGTTAATCCGAACTAATTAGGACTGAAACTTGTCCGGATTAACCGGGAGAATAGATGGATACAGTACTTTCACGAATTCGAGATTATAGTTGAATGATTTTAATCAACTGATTATTGACTGATGTATAACACGTAATATGAACTGTAATAATTATTGTTGGTTACAAGAAAACAAACTGTAATGACTAAAACATGTAAATATCAAGCATTTATTATCCGATATAGCTGTTTCTTACCATTCTCTTTTAACTTTGAGCTTGTTAACAAGTAAAATATATCTAATTTTACTTCCCCCCACCCCCGTTTTCCTCAAAGTGTTATTTGGATTATACAGAATTTCATAATACCTGGGTTTGGTCTATCTGTTGTTTTTTTTGTATGTGTTAAGGGATCAGTTTGTGCAGTAGCCCCGTGGCTTCTTTGGTGCTGACTGACAGCTCACAGCTGACAGTTTTGAAAAGTTACCAGACCAAATTATGTATCCCTACGCCGAACCAAATGATCTTCTGTCACATTTGAAAGTTAAAATTTAGGTATATACCCAAAAAGTTAAAATTTAGGTATATACCCAAATTTTAACTGTCAGAAGTCTGCTGTGAGCTGTCAGTCAGCACCAAAGAAGCCATGGGGCTACTGTATGTATAAAGTGAGACGATTGTATGTTTATCTTGTATTTCACAAGGCACCTGCCTGCTTGTATATATCATGAGGATCGCTAGAATGTCTCAAAGATGAATTGTAAAAATTCAACTCTCAGCTTGGTATCAACATTATAGTCGCATGCAAAATATAGCTTGTTTTTTGATATATAAAGTAAGCTTAATACAAATGTGATAGTCAAGAACTCGCCTTTATCGAACAACCTTATGACTAACACTATATGTTTTGCAACAATAAATTAACTTATTGTTATTTTAGTATAAATAATAATTATATTTGTAGAACAACTAAAAAAAATTAGCTTGGACAAAATGATCGATAGCTTCTTTAAAAAATAATGTTATCACTATAATCTACAAATATATTTTTAATAAGACGACATATAAAAAAATTGACTATACCAAAATTACCCATCTCAAGAATCTATAATTATAGTCTATAAAAAGGTTCAGAAATTTTTGTTTTCATGAAAGTAACCTAAAAGCTTACATTTTTAACGGGATGTTTCAAAACTTTCCGCCGTGTGTACGAAAATTAAGATACGTGTTATTTGTAGAATTGTCACTCCCGAAAATGTAGACCCATTATTATTGTGTGAATTTATACAATATAATGTTATAAGCACGGTCAAAGGAAGTGGTAATCAACCTGGGGTACGCGTACCACCGAGGGTACGCTACTGACATTTGAATGAGGTACATAAAATTTAAAAAAACTATTTTATCTCTATAAATAATTATATAGTTATCATTTCAAACCTATTATTTAAAACATTTTTGTATTAAATTTAGTATATATATTATAGAATATACATAGCTTACATTATGTACCAACTACTTTGAGGGTACAAAGTTAAAAAATAAATAATGGCTGGGTGTTCAAAGTTGAAGATAAATTATATCTGAAGGTACGCGCACCCAAAAAGGTTGAACACCGCTGTTCTAAGGAGCGCCATTCTCGCAATAGTCTAAATTCCCGATGATGCGGAGATCGGGGTTCCAATCCCGATTGGGTGCTGAAGATTTTTTTAAAGTCTTCCCATTCTATCTTCACGCAAATGTGGATACATTTTATTTAAATTCTACTTTCTTCTTACTTAACCCACAGTCGCAAATATGCAGATAACCCGAACGGATAGTGAAATGAAAAAATGAAAAAAATTGACAACACTGTCCTGTTTGCAATGTTACCTGATGCATTAATAATTCTAAGTAATACACTTAATATTTAATAATAAATATTATATTCAAAACTATGTTTATATGTACAGAGTAAAGGCGTAGAGTTACAAAGTACGCTCCTGAACTGTTCCCCACATACATTTTTCTTAAAAAATATATAATATAATTATATCACACTAAAAAGATAGTATAGATTGAAAAAATAAACTTATTCAAAGCAATTTTATTAGCAGCAAATATAAACCAAAATTGTTAGTAAAATACAGTTTTTCTTATGATTAAATAGTACGTAATTAGATTCAACACTCCCCATATCAGTATCGTTCGTACCTTAAAATCTTGTACCTCTTCTTGTGTTAATAATATACTTAAGAATGTTCAGAAAATCGATTTAAATACCTACCATTTAGTCGTATTTGTTAAATGTTTATCTTTCTTGACGATGAATTAATTCATGTACCTGTCCATCACTTCTTTTACGCAAACAACCGACTGTCATATTGTTACTAGAAAAAGTTGATGTGACCGGTAATTCATTAATAAACCACACTTTGAATAGTTAATAACAACTCTTTTTACGCGAGCATCAAACAAAATTAGACGAGATTAATCAAATTATTAGTACTTTGTTGAAACCAAACAGTTCTTGACCAAACATAAATCGAGGGGGCTTGGACAAACTAGTGTCAACCCTAATTTTCGTCAAAACTGAGTTAATACCTCTTTGGTTATTACTGCTGTCTATTGTCCAACACACGGAAAATAAATGATAAGGTGCACAGCTCAGACTTTCTCCCGCTTTTATCTTAAAATAGAAACACTCGTAAGATTTGTGAATTTAAATAATAGATATACACATTGTTGTAGAAACACTACACCAAAGATCATCAATTAAATAATATACACTGTTACTTAAAGTCTGTTCAGCGTAGGAATTGTTTTCTGAAAGGCCTTTTTCCCTACCAGAAATCTATTATATAGTTGGATATTGGTAGGAAAAAAGAAGTTTAAGAGCGTAATTCCCACCGTGAATGGGATATACTTACTCTATGGCATTAGAACTAGGAACACTGTTACAGAAAAATTGCGAGAAGAGAAACCTCTTTGTTCAACAAAGAGCAAAAGAATCAAATTCATTTTCAAGGACCTGAATTAAAAAGTAGTATGTATATTTGCTTGTAGCTCAGAAACTATTGGGTTTATACAAATATATTTCAAAAAATGTATCCATAATAGTACTAAAACTTTACAATGACTCAATAGTTTCGGGTAGATGATGAAAATTGGATAATTCCCCCCATGTTAAGTACGGTATCCTCAAAGTAGTTTTCATGAGAAAATGCGAATTGCCATTTTGTTTATAATGATAAACAGGGCTAAAATATAAAATTTAATCAAAATGGTTATAGAAAATTTCGGCTGATTGGTTTCAGCAACATCTTTATATAACATAGTGTCCAATGTCAATAATTGTGTCAGTTTATAGTAATTTCCCGTAGCTGTAAAATAATATTTGAGGATTTGATCAAATTTTCATCATTTTTTTTACAAAAAAATTAGACTCGAAACTATCTCGTCCTGAACCCCTCAATCGAAAGAGTTGGTTTCAGAATTTTACGGTAGTGTTATTCGAACAAAATTGAAAACAAATATTTATTTATAAGTTTTCTTGAAACATAAATAGTTCACATAATTATCTCTTATTTTCTTTTGGCACAGTGCCTTACTACCCGTTCGGGTTACACGCCTCAGTTCCGTAACAAGACAAGTGCAACAAATACACGGGCACGAGGCCCAGGATGAAGGGATCCCCTGAAATGGAACAGGATGGGACGGGGGGGGGGG